>CM067517.1:14755320-15028156 GCA_034509495.1 Acestrorhynchus altus | reverse complement strand
CGAGGCGTGTGGTCACAGTTCTGTGCAGATGGAGAAAAGCTGCTGGTGGTGTGAGCTCCTCCGGCCTGCAGTGTGTGGTTGTTACGTGCACTCCCCTCTTCTTGTTTTGTCCCTTTGTTTCACTCCTTTTCCATCTTTTTTTTTCTCTTTTCTTTTTTTTTTTGCTGCTGCTCCCTTTCTCCTCCTTGCGACCACGATTCAGTTGGCGTTAGGAGAAAAGCACGGAGGTGTGTGTGTGTATTAGGAGGGTGACGCCAACACCAATGGCAACCAAAGGAGCCAGGGGCTGGAGATCATTGCTGGAACTGGTAGCTATGGAGAAAGATGAAAAAAGAGATGTGTTAGATAAGTCACTGTGGATGTGAGGAAGAGAGAGAGAGAGAGAGAGAGAGAGAGAGAGAGAGAGAGAGAGAGAGAGAGAGAGAGAGAGAGATGGACTTACAGAACAACACTCACTGAAAAGCAAAAAGTGAAGAGTGTTTCTGTGAAAGACAAGATAGAAGAGGAGAAAGCAAGAGGAGGAAGAGCATGAATGGGGGGGGAGAAGTGTGTATATACAATATGGCCTGTGTCTGTGGACATCTACTCATACACTATTTCAGTGGAATCAGTATGATTAAAAATGGGTTTGTCTCCCCTTTCCAACAGTAACAGCGTGACAATCCTCCGACTGCTGTGAGAATTTTGATTGTATTAAGCCATAAAAGCAGTAGTGAGGTCAGGTACTGATGTTGGATGATTTTGTATGGAGATTATACAAGCTGCGTGGACACCTCACTGTAACTGGAGGGTGCAGGCAGTCGAAAGGAAGGGAGAGATGAAAGTAATGTACAGAAACGGTTGAGCGAGAGAGCTGGCAATAAGTATAGGAGAGAGATAGTAATATAAAGAGATAATAGAAATAAGGGTGATATATAGAAATAGGTAATATATAGAGACAGGGGGTAGGGAGAGAGGCAGCAGAGGGAAAGGAGGGAGAGAAAAAGAGAGAGAGAGATGTAGATAAAAGGAGGGAAATGGTAATATATGGATACATAGGGTACAAAGAAGGTGTGAGAGGAAATTGTACAGAGAGACAGAATCTGTAATTGACCACATTGCCCTTCATAGCAGTGATGTGTGGGGTCCACTTACCAATTAACAATTTGACAAATGGGACAAACATCCAAATGAGACACCTCAGGACCAGAACACGCCAGGCAGTCCAATCAGAACCAACCAAATTACAAAACTACTTCAACAACACTGCATCAGCTATTGGTAAACTGCAGTGCTATTCAACAGTACAGGGTGACACATTATCTGACCCCAAACTGAGATCTACCTTGACAAAGTACCCACTCAGTGCCTGGCCAGAGAGACAAGCAGACACAAAAAGTCCTGGCTGCCCAAAGACCAGAGACTGTGCCAGCAGTGCACACTAAACACACCCGGGACAGAGCTGCACTCCCAGAGTGCACAAAGTACCATCAAATCAGAACACAATTCTTCACCAAGATAACCTTTAGTTACCCCACACTCCAAAACCTTCCTAATCCTGAAAAACTACCCTACCCCCTCTGAGAGCATAGAGTGCTGTACTCTGGCAGCACAGTACGTTCATGCCAGCCACATTCTTCTGAGGGACAGTGAGTGAGCATGCCATATTAAAAATACCTTGCGCTATATACCTGTGATCAGAAATATATATATATATATATATATATATATATATATATATATATATATATGTGTGTGTGTGTGTGTGTGTGTGTGTGTGATTTGTGTGATTGTGTGAATTGAAATGAGAGAGAGAGAGAGAGAGAGAGAGAGAGAGAGAGAATGAAGATTAAATGTGGTAACAGAAGTAGTAGACCATGTAAGAGATACTAGAGTGAAGGTGTGACAGAAAAAGATGGGAGAGAGAGAGCAGAAAGAGCGGAAGGAAAGAGAGAATATAAAGAGAGGCAGATAGACGGAAAGAGAGAGAGAGAGAGAGAGAGAGAGAGAGAGAGAGAGAGAGAGAGAGTAGATTGAGCAAAGTAGTAATAGTAGTAGTAGAGACGGGGAGAGAAAGAAAGAGGGAGAGGGAGGGAGGGAGGGAGAGAGTTTGAAGCTGACCCAGTTTGCAGACTGCATGCTGAGCTCTCAGCCAGTACTGCAATAAATAGCAGGAGCAGGCTGGCAGAGCCTAACAGCTGCTTGGTGGCTGTGTGTCTCTCCAGTGTGTTCCTGCATCCCGCGTGTCTGTAAACACACTGCACCCCATCTGCAGAGTGTGTGTGGGTGTGGGTGTGTGTGTGTGTGTGTGTGTGTGTGTGTGTGTGTGTGTGTGTGTGTGTGTGTGCTGGGGGATGCGGCTGAAGTCAGCAGGGTGTCTGTGCTTTGACCACACTGCTAGGTCGCCTCCATCTAACATAGATTGGTGTGGATATCAACAGACTAGCCCTTTGGGATATGCTGTCACACCCAAACACACACACACACAGACACACACACACACACACACACACACACACACACACACACACACACACACACACACACACACACACACACACACACACACACAGACAACAAATACATCTACGCTGATCTGAAACTAGGGTAAACATGCTGGCTCTGAGACGCATACAAACCAGTCTAAAGAGAAAACAAGTCTGGAAAAAAATACACACACACACGCGGACACACACACACGGGCACACACACACGCACACACACACACACACACACACACACACACACACACACACACACACAGGCACACACACATGCACACACACACACGGGCACACACACACAATCCATAGTTAAAATACAACACACAATAAAATAAATTTATATCCTTTTAAATACAAATGACAGAAGTAAAGATTCCTAAAAAGTCGCTTCCTAAACAGTTGCTTCTCCCTCTCTTTTTGGCTGACGACAGATTTCGTAAGGTGGGATATGCTTAACAGATCAAAAGCACTTATCATTGATAGATATATTATCAATAAATAGACATGATTGATTTTGATCAATAGTCAGATCTGCAGTCTAAGTACTTTCTATTACTTTAGAATGACTGTAATTTATCAAGATTTTGAAACACTGCTATAAGGATTTGATTGCATTCAGACATGAATGTTAATGGGGTTGGGATGTTGGATAATCACAGCCCCAACTCATCCCCAACCCGCCATGTCATCTCAATAGCATAGGTTCATTTTTGATCTGCTTCAGAGAGTCCTATTGTTCTATCCGCAGTTCTTCTCCTACAGAGATTAGACAAGCTGTCTGTGTGTGTGTGCATGTGCACATCTGTGTCAGCAATGGGTGCAACTCAGAGTAGCTGAATGCATTCATTAGAAGGGTATCCACAAACATTTGGACATATATTAATCACCCCTTTGAAATTGAATCTTTAATTGAAACTGAATATAGTTACCTTTTGTGTCTTGTATCTGTAAATACAGGCATTAGAGCATATTGGATCTTGCTCAAGCACATCCATCCAGGTCTTCAGTAGTTTAACACAGGGAAAATGGTGTGTTTTAGAACACAGTATTACTTTCTTTAGCCTATAAAACTCAGCACAGCTGAATGGCAAGACTGCCATGTAGAGTAATGAAAGAGGAAAAGTATCACAAAGATGGATGGTATGAGGATGGCAGTGTAGTTTATCTCAGCAAAGATGCACCTGTTATCTGTCATTCCTAAAAGTTCCCCAGTTTCAGCCACTTGTTACTAAAGCCTTTTTCCCCTAATTTCCTTAGCCAGTCGATTTGAGTAAATTGGGAATTCCTTGTGAATTCCGTGCATTTTCCCCCAAATGGTGAAGGGAGAGAGGAATTCAACAAAATCCTGAAGTGGCCGATATTTGGACCGGCTGATGACAGTACTTATTTAAATAAGGATTTTTGCCATTTTATTAGTGTGATTGCAGTATCACACTGCTTTTCTTACATTTGCACTGTCAGAGCTGTGGAGCTGTTGTCACTCTTACCAATCAGGGAGATAAAGAGGGAGTGATGTTTGGGCAGACAGGAGGAGTTGAGGCTGAGAGAGGGCAGTCAAAGCAGTTGTAGAAGAGATTGAACTCATTTGTTCTCTCTTTCACCCTCTAAAGCCCTGCTGTCTCTCTGCTTGCAGCCGGTAATTGTCCTCATACTGTTATTTTCCTGCACCTTCTGCTCAACCTTCCTCCTGCAGGACTCTTTGAAAGCCCAGGAGGTCCTTGATGGCACTGGTTATCCAGGTAGTCTGTTGTACAGGGTGTAGCTCCCTCAATATCCTCACCATGAGAAGCCTGCAATACACTTCAGTCAGTGGATGTGAAGCAGTCCCTGAAAGTCTCCTCTGCTTCACAAGACAACTTCCTGAAGCTTGAGAAAGATGAGGTAATGGTCAGAGTTTCCTAGTGCTGGCAGGCATGTGGCAATGTATGCATCATTGACATTGGCATACAGGAGGTCTATGGTTCTGTTTTTCCTTGTGGGGCAGTCTACATACTGATGAAATGCATTCCAGTGTGATGTTATTAAAGTCACCTGATAAAAATACAGTACATAAATAGAGACCTATGTTAGAGACCTAGACAGTTCAATGTCCTGACAGCAGATTGTCTCTTTCACCATCACATGCCTTAGGTTACACCATCTGATGTTGATACTAGGAGTTCTGAAGGAACTTCACTTTCTAGTTAAATCTAAAACTTTTCAATCACTTTTTGAAGCAAATGCATGTACATATCATATATTTATGTCAAGTATTTATTTATTTACTGCATCTAGCAGCTCGTGACGTGAGCTAAACAAACATGCGCGTTTGTGTGGAGAATGAGTAAGTCACTGAAACATGTAACTCTGTGCTGTATCTGCTCTCACACTGCCTGAGCGTCCACATTCTTCTCTGCTCGGGTAATCTCCTTCTGCTCAAACCAGTCTATTGTGAATTTACAGTATCTTCACAGTCAAATGTGGATATTTCTGCTGCCACAGACCGTGTGTGTGTGTGTGTGTGTGTGTGCGTGTTCAGCTTGTCCTTGACAAGGGTCATATCCCACTACAGACAATCAGTGAGTTGGAGAGCATCAGGGTCACACAGCTTTTCCATTTCTCCTTCAGACAAATAAGGACACAGTGTTCTACTGACACATGATTACCATACAAACCACACTGTTTCCAAACACAGCTGCCCCACATGGCTTATTTAATACCCCACCCCCATGAAGCTCCAGTTATCTAACCATCACCATGCAGTCACTCCATCTACCTCACCATGGAACTCCACATCTGCTGCAAAACAGACCTTGCTTAGAACTTTTTTGAAATGGAAAATCATTGCAGTGCAATCTGTATTTCAAGGAAATATACAATAGAAATCAAAAGGCTAAAGGAGGTGAGTGTACAAATTAAAAGTAATGAAGAAGGTAGGTAAGACAAAAGCAAAGCAACACAGCTAAATAGTTTTTAATTGCCATTCTTCAAGAATGAAGTTATTGTTGGAAGGTTCCTGAAATGTCAAGCATAAGAAAAGTAAGTGCTGGCAATGAATCTGTCTCATTAAATGAAGGCTTTCTTACTGACCCAGAAGCAATAAGCAGGCTATAGAGGATGCCCAGTCTATATACCACCACAGTAGTGTCTAGCTGTGAAGCCTCGGGCTGGGCAGAAGAATCCCCAGCTTTGGTAAATGAAGCCCTGATTACAAGATAAATAAGTCATTCAAAATAAAAGACTTAAAGTTAAGGATTAGGATTTGGGTTTAAGGTTATCTTTGCCAATTTAAGGCAAAGGCTATGTTAGGTTGTATGCTTATCTTTTCCAATATAAACGGGTTGAAGTTAGGGATAGGGCTATGATTAAGGTTAAATTACTGAACTATTTTTGCTTATGTAATGACCTTTTTGAAAATAAGAAAGGCAAAGCTAGCTTAAGGGTAAAGTGCACAATAAAATAGTTGTATGTTTAATTGTGTATCTTTTCCAGAATCGTTAGCATTATATTTAGAAATTCCCTAAATTTTGTTCATAATATTCCATTAAATATTTGAGGATGCACAAACGACACACCAAAGGGACACAGGCTGATTCAAAAGGTTCCCCAGTTTCAGCCATGTGGGAGTTTCCCCTTGTTTCCTTAGCCAGTTGATTTGTGTGAATTAGGAATTCCTTGGAATTTCCTCAAATCAATTGGTGATAGGGAAGAGTGCAATTGAACAAGACCCTAAAGTGGCTGTTATTTTGATCGGCCAATGATAGAGGACCAGATGCTAGCCTGTAAATTTAACTGTAACAGTCGGCTTCACCAACTTAAAAAAAAAAAAATAAATAAAAGTTTGTGTGAGTTTGTTTGAGTGCTGAACTTCTGTCTTTCCAAATATCAGCCTCTTTGGGGTTTTGTTTAATTCCTAGACAATGGATTTAAGGAAATTCCAAAGAATTGCTAGTTTACTCAAATAGATTTCCTAAGGAAACCTTACACAGAAATTGTCACTATTAGGGACAATAATGGGTGCCCTTATGCTAACATTGATGTCAACCCATCATTTATGTCAAGAAAGTGGTGAAGTGCTTAGAGCAACAGAAACGGAAGGAGGGGTGTAATTCATAGAGACAGAATAAAAAAAAAAGTGGTACTACACCCTTAAGCACAACGATAATGTTCAAGAAAACACAATGTGCTAATTATTATCCTTTCTGACAATGACGCCCAAGGGATAACAGCATCACTGTCCCATAAGGACATTAGCAGTATAAATTATAGAGGCAGATAGGAAAGGCTACATATGGTATGTCATGTGTGTTGCATCAGTTGGAATAATTAACTCACCTCAGTGCATCAGTGAGTGTGGATGAGTGTATGTATGTCTTTACCTACAGGATGCTTTGGGTGGTTTACTGACTGTTTCAGTGATTTTGGGAGGTGGGCGTTTTTTTGGTCTCCTGCCACCAGCTATAAAACAATATCAACATAGTTTTACCCACTTCCACACACATACACCCACCCACAGCCCTAACAAATCGATTTCCGAATATAAATTAAAGCCCTTGAACCGTTTATGTTGTGCACTTTATTATTTTGATTTCCGCCTCCCAAAACAGAGTGGCTTGGCAGCATAGTTCTGGTGTTGAAAGCCATAAATAAAGTTGCCCGGCCTGACGGATGGCCCCGGACACTTAAAGCCGTGTAGATCATTTGCAATCTGCGCCCTCATATGCTCCATCGGCGATTTATATATACATTAGCCGCTGTATATATATGACTCCCCACAGAGATAGGAGGGTGGGACGCGCACCATATGCGCTGTGACACCCTGTCTGCCCTGGCTGCCTGAGAACAGGAGATAAGTGCTGAAAAATGATGGGTCCGACTGCTTGGCAGGGCTGGGTGGTGTAGAAGAGAGAAAGAACGACATAAGCTAAAGCCATACAGACAGAGACTGATCCATCAAGAGATAAAGCAAGAACGCACCACCTGGGTATCGCACAGCCCACTGTGGGTGGATTTGTAGCTTCCCTCTTGAATCATTGCATTGATTTATTATGGGAGCAGATCTTGGGACTCTATCGGTATGGTAATAATGAGCGATGAGTCTTCTGTGCGTTGACTGCCTTGGATGCAGTGTCCCTGAGGCTGCAGGCTTTTCGGAGACAGCTGATCTGTTAATGTCGTCTTAAGGGGAGCTGACATGAGCAGGGCCAAGAGTGAGTTTTCCAATTCTCCACTGCTGGACGCAGCCCAGCTTTTAAACCCATCCAACTGGAGACCACACTTCCACTTCTAAATTTAGAGCCTGCTTGAACTGCAAGATGGACACACCCTAGCTCGTCCAGAAAGTGGGCTAATAGACAAGTAATAACAGTCTGCAAGTACAAGCTGGAAAGCTGGAATGATGCAAAAATTAGGGGGCTGTCAACTGAAGACGATGTTTGTGGCGCAAGTGTGTTACTGGGCTGAGTTCCTGGTCATTGATGAGCTGGACGGATGTGCAGTGACAGGGTGCCACACACACAGTGGGCAACTATGCAGGTGTCCAGCTAACTGAGACAAATGGCACACTAATCATCTCTGACTGGGAGGGCAACTTTGAGGCCTCTCTTACGTCATACACTGTTTGTAATGAGAGCTAAGTTGACACTATGATTAATTGTTGCATTAAAATCTTTATTTTTCATGATTTTTGCTTCAACAATTTGATGCTTATATTATTATACTTAACTTGCAGTGAGAACCTTATCCAAGACTAGAAACTGGATTCAAGGTCCAGATTTGAAGACCTCTGCATGAAGGAATGACTTTTGGTTCTTTAAAGATTTTCCATTCCTGATTCTATTTTAAAGAACCTTTGTAAATCTGAGCTGTAGGGGCGTTATGGGCCTCACTCTCTCCTCTGTCACTCGTGATGCTAGCCAATGGGGTGTCTTGTCAGTTGACAACAGAAATAAAAGAAGTAGCTAATGGACGGGAACATCAAACACACATATTGTTGGTTCCAGCTAACGCAGGGGTCACCAACCCTGCTTCTTGAGAGCTACCTTCCTGCAGACTTCACATTCAACCCTACTCAATGCCACCTGATCAACTAAGCTCCTGACTGGCTTCCGGAGATTTCTAAATAGAGAGTTGAGCCAAGGGAACTTCAAAATGCTTTATGGTCATGTGATTCATATAGACTTACAATAGTTTCAGGAAGTACTTCCCGGCCAATTTAAACCGAACTAGTAATTAGTAGTTAATAAATACACTGTTCTACAATATCTGTATAGTGTTTTGTTTTGTAAGGAAAAATTTGTTGCCTTGGTTAGAGAATGTGTTGCTGTTTATAGTGTGTTGCTTTTTTATTATATACCAAAATGATATATCCAATGTTTATTCAAATCAAAATATTTTTCTAACGTTAACCTAATCATATTTCATGAAAGTTGTACTTGTTTCATGGAAATTATGGTACCTATGTAATCTTAATAATGCATGACTAATTTAAATGTGATGACTCTCACAAACACAACAACACAAATTGTCTTAAATGTACAGAACTCTTCTCTAATCAAGGTTCCATATTATACATTTAAAACAAATATAAACGTTTTTGTATCTTGTTATTTTAATATTCATTCATTAACCACAATAGATTAATGAAACAAATATCTAATTAACTTAAACATGAACATCATGTCAAGCAGTTTGCTCTTTTCTTGCACATAGTTTCCCCCATGGTTTGCTGTGCTGCATTACCAAAGGCTGCACCTGCAAAAAATATATATATGTGAGGAAATCATATTCAAACTGTATTTGTACTTTTCATAAACAAAGACCACACAATTGGTAAACTTAATGTCTGGTTTATTAAAAGTAAGGAACAAAGCAATATTTGCATAGTAAAGGTGCTTTGCCACTGCAGGGAGTATAAATGCTCCACTAAACCCCGCCTGGTGTTGTTGTTCTGAGACAGTGAGAAAGCTATATTAGCGTATACACCTAATTTCTTACATCGAGAAATGGTTTGTTTTATGTTTTGTAATAAAATAGGTGCTTTATGTTTTCACTTTTATATTTGTGTATAATATAAATAACATTTTATTTAAATGAAAAAGTTTTATACTTTTCATCACCCGACCAACCTCATTGCTCCTCCACCTTTCAGTACCCAGCCAACTTCACTGCTCCTTCATCTACCAGCACTCAGCCACCCTCTTTGCATCCCCACCTACTGTCTCACAGTCAACGTCCATCCCCCATCCAAAACATATGCCCTCATCGCTCCTGATCTCTAACAGCACTGATCGTCACAATGCTGCACATCTGACATGATGTATCATTGCAGTCTGATTACAAAAATGGAACACATATATTTAATATGATTACTTAGTAATTAGTACGAAAATGCTGTTATGCCTTATACTATACAACATTATTATAAACATTATTTGAAACACACTACTGTACAGTAGTGTACATATATTATTCAGCAGGATGCTGTGAATCAAGAGATCACATCACAGCATGAGGATTGTAAACCAGTAAAACAGATCAATTTCAGACAATCAACCACAACATTATGAACACATCCTATGACCACCAGCTTCACGTACCAATTACGTACATAATTAGACTACTGTCCATTTGTTTCTCTGCATATACTGTTAGCCTTCTTTCACTCTGTGATGCTGACATGGTAGTGGTGTAGTCATACCAGTACAACACACACTAACTTACTACTACCATGTCAGTGTCACTGCAGTGCTGAGAATGACCCACCACCCACATAATACCTGCTCTGTGGTGGTCCTATGGGGTCCTGATCATTGAAGAACAGGATATGCAGTGAAACAAATGGAAAGGAGTCTAATTATTGAACTACAAAGTGCTCCTGAAAAAATGAACAATGAGTGTAGAAACAAGGAGGGGCTCGTAATGTTGTGGTCGTAAAACAAATCAATGTCATACAGTCATCGTGCTCTGATATGATCTTTTGATGTACAACATGCTACTGCATAATATATGTACACTACCAGTAAAAGGTTTCAGAACCCATATTGGGTGTTCTTAAACTTTTGACTGGCAGTGTACCTCGTTGTGTTTTCAATCTTACCATGGTCCATTCAACACTTCTGACTTGCAGCATCACTGGTCCTCCGCTACACAGCAGTAGGTGCTCCTACAGTAGTTTATGAATACACATTAAATATGTTATTTATATAAACACACAAAATACAGCAATAGGATACATGCTTAGAATGATCACCTCTTTGATTTTGTTGTGCAATATTTAAGTAATGTGATTCCATATTTAGTTTGATCCTTTTTTTTTGCTGGACTACTTCCATCTCACTTTGCCATCAATTTATCATGTCAGCTTCAATAGAATATAGACAAATTATAATTAAGTGATTCACAAAGCCTCCCAACACAAATGATAGGATGTTTGTAGTTAATTTTGTGTTGAAAAATATTCAGAATGCTAATAACTAATCATAAACTAAACTAAATCTACAAACATGCTTTAATAACACACATAATTTGATTTAGAGGTACTAATAAAAATCAACCTGATTGTTCCACCTTTTTAAAAGCATCTCAAATGCTCACCTACTCCAGCTGTACCGCTCTGCTAGTATTTATTGCTAACTTCTGGGAACTATTGCAGTGATCTATGAGCCACCATTACATTCAAAAATCGAACAAACAAACAAACAAACAAAAACAGTCCAGTGGAGTAAACTGAGTTAACACGACTCTCTCTTTGAGGGCTCTGGTTTGGACTGAAAACCTGCAGGAAGGTAGTTCTCCAGGAGCAGGTTTGGTGACCCCTGATCTAAAGCCTGTTGGAGTGTTAATTTTTTTTGAAGGATACTCCAGGTAGATGAACTCCGGTACAGAGGAGGTCTACCCTCATGCACTCTAATGGTCTAGTCCAGATGACTGGGGCAAGGGCAGGGCGGGGAAGGACAAGTTTAAAAGGTTCCTCGAAGACCATTACAAGAGCTCTCGCTTTCTTTCCGAGCCTCAGGACTTGAAAGATGCCCTGAGCTGAATATGGACTTTGTGTGAAAAGGTTAATGCAGTTGAGTGGAAAGGGGGAGGATGAAACAGAGAACAGATGATGGGGAACGGATGATGAGTGGAGTGGGTGGAGTACTGGACTGAAAGGAAGCAAGATCCTGAGAAAAGGTCACGTCAGCACAGCTAATTGTGCCTCCATCGGGTGACACTGATGAGGCAGCCGCACGCTCACGGAAAACAAAAAGAGCGAGAGGTCATCCGAATCTTACTGCTGACCAGCCGCAGTGGGCTAAGGAGAGAAAGAAAGGAGGGGTGATGGAGATGAGTGGTAGAGCAAGAGGCCAAGTGGGGGTGAAAAAAGAAATAGGAGAAGCCTATCAGGGAGGCAATCATCGAGGGGCAGTGCAAGTTAGAATTGTCCATTTGAAATTCCATTCCCCGATCACAGCGTCGGGCCAAAAGGGAATGAGAGAGAGGGGGAGAAAGAAAGCGAGCAAGAGGGATGCAGAAGAAACACCAAGTCAGTCTCAGGGATGGGAAACTGTGCAGCAATTCTAGCGCTCTGAGTCCGGGTTCATCAAAGATTTGGCATGTGGACATCTTCGAGAATTACACGGCCCACTTAAAGAGCACAGCTGCCCAGTCTGGCACTGGCATTAGCATCTAAAAGAGACCAAAGCCAGCATGCCCGCTCGCTACCATGCTCCTCTTTTCCTTATCAGCCTATCCACGCACAGCTGTTTACTATTCATTGCACACTGCAATCTTAACGTTAAAAAGCATGATATGTTTACATTAAAAGATACAAACCGGTTTGGCTGGAAGCCGGTGGCCGCAGTGTCTAAATGTAAATGCAGTCCATGTTTTAAACATGTTTTAATACATTTATGGATTCATTTTAGGTCACTGAAGAGCAGGGCTTGTGTGCTGTGACTGAGCAGAAAGGACTTTCTGACAGCAGTATTTTGTAGCTCTGAGTAATTCCCAGTCCACCGTCATGCTTAAATACTTTTTACTTTTTCTGTGTATCTAGCCTTTTATGCTGCAGGCACTACTGGGAAAAGAGCAGAAAACAACTAAAAACAAAACAGGTGTGTAGACAGAGCAGACTCAGACTACTGATCCACAGCACTCACTGTTTCAATCTCTTATTTCCATCTTTTTTTTTTTCATCTTTACATTTCAACACTTTTAAAAATAAAGATGCCAAAGAAGATTCTTTGGACATACACCAAACTTTGGAACAAACCTTGGCTTCACCTGATAGTGTGAGGCGAAGAACATTAACATATTCACCAAATAATTAGAAAAGTATGTATAGGAGGCATACATGCCAGATATTGTTATTATCAAGAGATGCTAGGCTATTCAAATTTGTCTTCACTTGAGATGCAAGAATTTAAATGTCCTAAATGTCCTTTATTATTTTTGTAATGATAACATATCAGTATTATAATTTCTCAGGACTTTTATTCTGAAAAACATTGTGTGAGCAAAGAAAGAGGGCAAACAGCCCCTCCCTTCTTCTTTTCCTCTATAACCCAATAACAGTGATATAATTAACCCTGTCCCCTCTCACTAATCAGTCATAGTCTTAAGCATGTGCATGTGGACAGAGCAGTAAACCTGCACTGGAAGGCGTCTTTGGAATTTAAACTGCAATTTTATTCAGTTGCAAATGAGTGAATTTTAGCCTTTTTCTTTATATTCTAAAAATGCTATACCAGTCAAAGTCTTCAGAACAGGACAGTAAAATTAAACACTTACAGTAATTACCATAATACTAAAAGTGTCTGATATTAAAAAATGTATAGAAATAATACCAGCCAATTAAAACAAAGCTTGTTTTATTCACAGTGAGCTTGTTTCACATAAGTTAAGACTTATGTGTAGACATACTATTTATACGTTAAAGAACAACTTAAAATACTTAATAAATGCATTTTATGACACCTTCAAAAGCAAATGTGTTCATTCTAGCTCCCTATAACACAGCTCTTCATCCACATCGACTTCACAAGTGTGAAAAAGAATGACATTTTGCCTGGAGCTTGGTTTTAATGTAGCCGGTCAGTTTTTCTTGCCCAGTCACGTACAAGATTAATTGACCTTCACTGTATGGACAAATGTATGAACACCTACTTATTCATTCTCAGTCTCTACTGTCCAGGGAAGGCTTATTACTAGATTTTGGGTCATTGCTGTGAGGATATGATTGCATTAAGCAGAATTAATCTGCTCCAGAAGTTCCTATTATTGGCAGTAATTCTCTGTATTAGGGCTGGGCAATATCAAGATATAATCAGAGTGAGATATGGGCTGAATTGTTTAAATCAAGTTTAAATTTTGTAAAATCAATTCTTGTTTCAGTTCCCTCCACCTCCACTTCCATTCACTCATACACACATTTTTTTTTATTTGGATTTTATGGAGTGTCCTAATTTTTTCACATTGTGTTTTTCACATAATTTATTGTATTGTATATTGTATATTACCATTCAGCTAAAATATATCAGGATATATATATATTTTTTCCATTTTGCCCAGCCCTATTTGGGCATTTGCATATCAGCAGTGGTTGCAACTTAAAATTGTGGAATACATTCATTATACTTCAAAGAACAGCCTCAATATATGCATACTTTGCCACCTTTAAGAGGAATTTTGTCCACTATAACTCCCTATAATGCACAGCTCTTCCTCCATTGTGACCTTACAAGTGTAAAAAAGAATGACATATTGCCCAGAGTTCTGTTTTAATATGGCCAGTCTCTTTTTCTTGCTCAGTCACGTACCAGATTGCAGTTTAATTTGACTTCTCTATTGCAATTCATGTGCTGTTTAAAGAAACGAAACAGCCTTGTTCATTGGAAAAAAAGAAGGCCATCATAAAAACATGGCCAAGTAATGCAGGTGAAATTACAGAACGTGTTGGAATTGCAATCATTTACATGCCAATCTGTTTTTGAGCTGTTTCCTTGAATAAAAAGGAAAATGAGATGGCAAGCAAACCTATCTTGTTCGAACAAGAGCTGTTTGTGCCTCTATTGTTATGCTCTATCTGTTCGATCTACACCTGAACACCATTGCACTTGCACATTGCTGATTCCTTACTACACCCACATGCAGACACGGCTCTTCAGCAATGTCAATGGAAATTGCATCTGTGCCTAGCAAACCTATGGCAATTGAAACAGTGTGAATATATCCTTAGAAAAATATATTTTTTTGTAAAGTGCCAAGGTCAATGTGCTGCTGAATGCTTAGCATGCAGTGTGGCCTGTTGGCTTAGGTTTATGGCCAGTGGCTCCCAGCTGCAGTCTAGCCTCCAGGCAGTGGGCAGTCACTGTCATCCTTTTCCTATGTGCATGCACGTGGTTAGAATACCTGTGTAACTTTTAAACTAACGCTTACATCCTCGCTTTTCCATTTAGGAGGGCTTGCTCTGCTAGTTAAAAGCAGAAGAAGTGGCACAGCGGCAGCACTGTTAGATTCAAAGTGATAGACAAAGTCAGATAACAAAGAAATGGCTTAACTCCCCATGGTATGCCACTAAATATAACAGAAAGGCATGTTCAGAGAGCATAGGGGAATTCAAGAAACGTTGGGTGATACACTATTTATAACTTAGTCATCTCCAGAGCTCTTCATGTTCAAGATTGACTGGCAGAATAAGCTTACCAAGGTGTATGACCTCTTTATACTCTAGGCTTGCTCCTCAATAATTAACTTTAAGGCTCATTATCCAGCAACTAGGAACTAGCTTCGAACTACAGCTAAGCAGAATGGGTCCTATTTAGTACTTAAAAAGAGTTGTTTGAACTATAGTGGAATCCTTTTTGGTACTATATAGAACAATCTACAAGACATATTCCTTGTATTTGAAGGAAAATGAATTTTACTATTTAACTAATTTTAACATTTAAGAAGAACTTTTAGAAGATTTTTTCATTGCCTTTACTAAGGAACTTTAAAAGAATTTCTTTTATAGGGTGTATACCTGGGTTTCTCAACCTGTGGGCCGTGAAGCACTCTCTAATGGCCTCCAACCCCATATTCAAGAGGAGGTAGTAGTCCATACTGGGTTGGTAATGGCACTTTAAACAATAAAAGTCTATGTGAAAAAAACGTATTAGTGAAAATTAAGAGATCAGTTGTTTTCAAACTATAAACATTATATAGACACTAATAGAAATGCACAAATAATATCACAGACAATATACATTTGAGACAATACAGCCGCAGGCACACGTACATAAAAAGTTTGATTTCAGACATGGTGTCAGCAATGGGTGCAACTTAAAAACGTTTGTAGAAGAATTAACACAAGATGAAAATATTGGGCAAAATAACATGAATAACAGAATAAGTGCTTAGTCAATAATTGGGAAACAATAGGTTAATATAAAAAGTTCATAGCTTAGACAGTGAGGAAGAGAGGTACTGACCTTCTGAAGGTCAAGTGTTCAAGGACACTAGATGCCACTGACTAATTAGTACATAGATGAAGTGTCAACATTATGTGGTCTTCATGCATTAAAAATGTGATAATGTGCATTAGGGTTCAAAGGATGCTTATTATAGCTAATATTTATCATTTATCATGTAATGAAAATCAGAATTTTATCATTTTTTTGACAATAAAAATGTATATTGCTGCTGCCCAGGTGAAAAATATACATCTCCATGTTTGTCCGTTTTCACCCTGTAGTGGCTCTTTACCTTGTTTAAATAATTCTGCATGAATAGACCAGTAGAATATATTGAATATATGTTATACATGCACCAATGTAATTTGTGTAAAATGCACTCGCTTGCTTTAGCTTTTGAATCATAATCTTTACATCTGTTTTACGATAAATAATGTTAAAGGTTACAGGAAACTGGAAAACTTTTTAAATTGTTTTTTTTATGGTAACAGATAAAGAGAAAAAAAACAGTGAATAATAAAGATGAGAGACACAATAGATAGGCTTTGATGCAAATTAAATACAGTTGCTTATCATTTTATAGCTTGAAGCCTCTCTTACAATCCTAAATTGATATGTGTTCAATTTGGGTGATTTATTTATGTCAGTAAGTGTTTTTCATTTGTAGAATTTTAATGTATTGTTGCAATTTCATAAACATTGTTATTACTGACAAAAAGAAAAACATTTTCCATAATAATAACACAATGTTCACATGCTAATTTTTAGCATACAGAGGAAAAAGTATATTCCATTATTCATTATCTTTTCATAGCTTGAGGCAAAGACTTGCTTGTGATCGTAAAAATTGTTTCGTGCTTGATTTGGAGAAATGTTTATGTCAATATGTGTTTTTAATTAATATGATTTGAATGCATGTATTGGTGCTTTTTTGTAATATATTTTAAATGACATACAATAATGTGCATAAGCTCAATTTATAAACATTCTATAAATTGTAACACACACATTATATATTGCCAGATGGGTTAGTTCTTAAATTAGCCATCGCATACTGTCCCCCCCAAAAGTATTGGAAGAGTGAGGCCAATCCCTTTATTTTTTGGAAAAAACTGAAAACCTTTGGATTTGACATTAAAAGTTGAATATGAGACAAAAGATCAATATTTCAGCTTTTATTTCCAGGTATTTTTAACCCTAACCCTAACCCTACCCTAACCCTAACCCTAACCCAGTTCACATGCTAGAAACTTTGTCTGAACCCACCATTTTTTTTGTGTGAGTAAAAGTATTGGAACAGATAAACTTAACATACATTATAATGAATATTAGCTAAAACTAAATATTTTATTTAGTTTTATTAGCTAAAACTTAATATTTAGCTGCAGGCTTGTATCTGTACCACCCTGGCTATCCTGTTTTTCTTACTTATTAGTGGTTTGTGTCTTCTGATGAAGCCTCTGTACTTTTGTTCATGGAGTCACAGCTGCTGTTTTTTTTGCTCATCATGTTTCAATTCTGTTGCTCACAGGAAAAATGGGTGGGTTCACAGAAAAGGTGTAGTCCTCTGAACTGTGTAACAGATCCAGAGCTAAATACCTGGAAATAAATGCTGAAATGTTGATCTTTTGTCTCATATTCGTCTTTTAATGTCAAACCCAAATGTAAAGGGATTGACCTCACTGTCCCAATATTTTTGGAGTGGACTGTATTATACAACACCGTGCTGATTGGTTGAGAAACGTTCAAACCCTGTTGTTATCTTACCGCAACAAATTTTTGTACGGAGTACCTGTAAATAAAGCGAATGACCCAAACAGAAGAGCAAAGCGAGACTAAAAGCTTTAAGACCCGGAGGTGGATCTCTCAGTTTTACACTGCCCTGATTGCCAGCAAGCTGCAGCCATTTAGAAGTACTCACACAATGGTTTCTATAATCTCAACCCTCACTGTCTTAGCAGGAGGGATATGAACACAGAAACTTGATTAGAGTGAGGAAACAGGCGATTTGGCCAGGGCTCATTGTAGCTCAGGGAAGCTTTCCTTTTGTATTCATGGTTTGTCTGTGTGTTATTATGTGTGAATAAAGTACATGTTTATTGGCAAAAGGTTGTATGTGTGTCTCTGAGACTCTGCCTTTTCCCCGTGGCTGAGACCACAAGAACACACAATGACATAGCAACAAGCTGTTAGTTAAGGAACTATAATTTAGCGCAAGGAAATGCTAACATTAAAACATACGAAATGTTCACTGCTCAGTTTATTCATTTCATGCTGTTTCACACTCCCTCTCATGTTCTGTTGCTTTAATAATAGCTACATGTCATAACAGTGAGCAAGCTGCCTAATACAGAGCAATTTTGCTGCCAAGGTGTTCTCTGGTCTGGCCTTTTCCCTGCAATCATCACATTCCTGATGCTTTCAGCGAAGTCTCAGCAAAGCTCTCATTCATGTCTTACTTTTTCTTTAGTCGTGCAAGTCAATTTAGCGTGAGCAGACCTTCGAGGAAAATGAAGCACCTATATGAAGCCGAGTGTGACACAAACAGCCCAACAATCTGTCTGAGTTATGCAAGAAGCCATCTGACTGTAAACATCTCTAGCAGAGCTATCAGGACTGCTCTCGAGCACTTGGCTCCAGCATGCTCCTTCGTTGCTGTCATTTCTTTTTCTTTCTCTCCGCTCTCTTTCTCCTCCCTCTCTCCTCTGCCTGCTCTGTGACTCAGAGGCAGTTGGCAGCAGTAAGAGTGAGTCTTTATCGCCCTCCCATCAGCCTCTGCTACTTCAGGAGATTCTGGGCACTTTGTTGATGGATGCCAAGCGTGCTGCGTGTTTTTGTAGTGCTGATAGCCCAGTGGCGGAACAGGCCCTATTCTGATGCCCCCTGGGGGCACACACACGTACACATGCTCATAACACACTTGCACAGAGAAGCTCTGAAGCACTGCTGAGGGTCTGCCTCCAAGTTAATGCCAGTATGGTTGCACTGTTTGATCCCCCTAACATAGACAGTGTGTGTATATGTTGTTTATTTATTTCATTCCTTCTCCTCCCGCGCCCCCTGTCAAAACTCCCAGGCAGCTGAGCCATGGGCCTAGCCTGCTCTTGCTTTATCACTTCAGCAGCAGCAGAACAGCAGCAGCTGATGATCATTAATTAATGACGGAGGGATGTGTTAATCCCTAAAAGTGCTCTTATCATGCAAGACATTGAAATTGAATGTACAAATTTCCCAATCAGTACTTATGGTATGGTATTGCATGTGCATGTGTCATACAGCTCCAAGGACCTAGGGCTGTGCGTTCGGTCTATGCTTGGATCTGTTAGGAGCTTGGTGTTCTGTCCCTTTGTCCACACAGGTTTTCAATTGGTACTCCAGTTACCTCCCATCTCCCAAAAATGAAAAAAAAGAAAAGAAACAAAAAAACACTTGCCATGATAAATTGCCCATATGTATGAGTGTGACTGGGTGTGTAGTACCTTTGATGGACTGGCACCCTGCATTCCTGTATTGTGGTCAGTGATTCTAGGTAGCCTTTGGATCCACTGTGACCCTATTCAGGATGAAGTACATAAGATATTGACTGACTGACTGAGTGTTTTTGTGTTTTTTAATTCTAAAACAACTGGCAACATAAATATTGTATAGTTATATACAGTATAGTTGGTGTTTGTCTTAGAAATGGGGTCTCAAAAGCATATTGGGCCAGTGTGGCTACAGGTTCTCATCCAGCCAAACAGAACCATATGTAAAGAATAGCCAATTTATTAAATGGGTAAAATTACTTGTCACCACTTGTTGATTAGAATGAAAACCTGCAGCGACACCAACCCTTTGTGCAAAAGGTTCAACAGACTTGTCTTAGAATATTTGGTCACTCTGGCCATTAAGATGCCTTGCTATCTTTATTTAGCCTTCTCCTGCTTTGGAGTAACCAATATTTACATTTTTGTACTGACAGACAACTGCTTAGAGGAGGATACCAGCTGATTGAGGAGTCAGTAATGATACTGAGGGGTTTAAACACTCCAGTCTTTAACACTCATAACAGCACAACACACATCAACACCACCACCATGTCAGTGTCACTGCAATGCTAAGAATGATGCATTAACCACATAATACTTGCTCTGTGATTGTCCTGTTTGGTCCTGATCTTTATTAGCCTCATTTCACACTGCTCTTCAAAGTATGCAGAGAGAATATGTAATTATAGAACGAGAAAGTGTCCCAGTATTGCCAGTGGAGCAGATAAAATGCATAATAAGTGCAGAAACAAGCACATAATGCTTTGGCTGATCAGTGTAATATACATATATGTATACCAGTCTAATTAACAAAGGCATGGTCTATAAGTGCAATACAGTGTCACATAATATTAGTCTTATTAAGAAATAATAAAATGCATTGATATTTACAATACTGCAGTGTGTAGCTTGTTATAGCAAAGGGAAATCATGGAATGTTCAATATATTTTCATAACAGCATACTATAGCTTAAATTTAAGCTTCAAATAGCAAACCATTCAGAGTAGCTTTTAAAGAATCAGCCTTAAGTTTAATTAATACCAAAATGTCTACGGTTTCAGGGGATAAAACAAGTCACTGGCTTTTTCTGTCTGGTAGGACTGTTCTAGCAGCAAGAGAAGCAACAGGAGCCAGAGAAGCAAACAAAAAGACACAGACTTAATGATGCAGGAAGGCACTGACCAGCCCTCAGACCCCACCCAGGCCAACTCTCCACTCCAGTAACACCCACCAGCATATTCCCTTACCTCCAGCTAAGCTCCATGCCTAATCAAGTCATGCGGGACCCCTTCTCTTCCATCCTAGAATGAGTTAGTTTATTTGTCCTTGTTTTTGTTCACCAATCATGTTTTTGTTTATTCATTTAACCATTATCATGCATAAGCTCCTAAGCCCAGGGCCTCGTTATTGTCATTCTGCTGGAGACTGAGCTTATCAAGCGAATAAAAAAAGCCCGTTAGATTAATTTGGCCTCTTTCATGGATGCTGCTTTCCCTGTACAATTGTGCGAGATAAACACTAAATGACACTGGGCTGCACCCGATCACAGCAGGCATTGTTATTTAGAACAAAGGCCAGGCAGTTCAACACAAAATGCCACTGTGAAGCTTCTTGTATTAACCTTCTAATGCCAAAGGTTGCAGCTACAACAGGTTTAACAAGATCCAAGTAACATCTATTTTACCCTTTGCTGCAGGTTTTTTTTAATTTATTTATTTAACTGTAGAAGAACCGTCCACTCCATTGTATTCATTAACAGTGGATAATATGACCTAAAAAGATAATGACCAGAGGTGTGTAGAGCAGCCTAAACCCATACTTAAGTGAAGGTATTTGTATCTTCACTTTGCTGCTTTTCCGTTTTATCCAAAACCTTAATCTGACAGTTGTTCTGAACATTGTGTCAAAATGTCCTGATGAAGGGACCAGCTTGTCAGGGCAATGGCTTGTTTACAATCAATGTTAGGAAAGGCCTGGTGATGCAAAATCAAAGCTATATAAATACTCTGCAAGATGTCAGTGTGGCTACAGGTATCCTTTTTAACAACCAGCAATGATACCTAATTTTACTCATGTAATAAATTGGCTAGAAATGCTGTAAAAATGACTTGGAATAAGATCTTTATACACTGACCACTATTTACACTTTTCTTTCTTTTGTAAAGTTACCAGTTTGTGGTTATGTGATTTTTGTTGAAATAAATAGAACAATTGAGTAAATAGAATCAATAATTGGTAATGACTAAAATTAAACCCATTAACCCACTGTGGTTTCCTTGAGTAGAAGTAAAGGTATTACATTAAAACTCATTGACACACTGAAGAGATAATATGGAAGTCAAAGAGACATTCATAGCAATGTATGTAATATTAATGATAATATTTCCTTGCCATCAGCTTAAGCATTATGCCTGGAAGTACTTTTCCAGTCATGAATTTAAGAAATGTGATACAGCAAAAATCAATCCGTTTAACACAGCATGAAGTACTATTACAGTACAAGGACAGTGTGTTTTCCAAGGTCGGTGTCAGTGGAAAGTTGCTTTGCCATGCCTTTTGGTTTTTGCACACAATGATCACACTGGGTACAAGAATCTTAACTGAAAGCCTAAATTATGTTTTCCCTCTTGTACCTTAGAAGAGATTCTTTCATACACAACGACAGTCAATACATTAGACATTGGTGTAGTCACTGGTGCTAAATCAGATACATACTCTTTCTCTGCAGTTTGATTATGCAGTGTTTAGGCTACAATAGAAAATGATAATCTGCATTCTCAACAACATCACATTTCTCAAGGTGGTAATGGTGTGTACACAGAACAATTCATTCTGTCTTACTGTATCACATTAAAATACCAGCTCTGCTTTTATACTTGCAGTAACATATTTGATTCTATTTATATAATTTTATGACAAATGAGACCACTCTTTGTGCATTTAATTTTTCAATATTGAGACAGAACAGAAAGCATAACAGAATTGAACATTATACTGAAGCACCAACAACTCAAACCAGGGCAGAACTGGCAACTTAATTCAGTCCTGGAATTGTATAAAGACCAGCCCAGTTTCAGCACATAAGGGGAGTGCCCTTCACTTTGTTTTGTCAACTGGGGAAGTCCCCTTTGATTGATTTTGTTTCCTTTTGTCGACAGTCCCATTTACCCTCTTACTATTCCCGTAGCGGCCCACCAGTATTTTTCCCAGTTCTCCCAATGGGAATTCCACCCCTGACTAAAACTAATATCTGATGTTTTTAGTCTTTAGCATGTCCACCTTTACCTAGGTTTCAGCTTCCAATCTCTTGAACTTTCAGTTCTGCAGAGAGAGTTCTACTTCACACCATCCAAGTCCACTCAATGATGCTGAGATCTGGACACTGGGATGTCCAGTCTATTGTTCTGAGAACAGCAACAGCTTTTGTCTGTTTGCTTTTCTCAGAAAGAGGTTCTTGGTCACATCCTTTCAGGCCCATAGCATCACTCTCACAGAGTCATCTTCTCACAATGAAAGGACAAAAACACTTGAGGATGTTTTTAGGGGTTACGAAAGCATGGAGCTTGATTTCCTCCTCTATCACAAGGATGAAAGCTTGAAGTGCTCTTCATCTGATGGGGGCTTTTTCTACATTTAATTCATCTTTTGATCTACAGGTTATGGAAACTTCTCTTTCTCCTTATTGTTCTAATATTCTCAAGGAAAAGCTCTATTTTTATTTAACAGTGTGTAATGACTGTTTGGTGTTGGAGGTATATGAATGAAGTTCTATTATTTCCTCTTCTTACCAGGGATGTCCCGAGTAAGTTCTTTTGCCCCTTGGTCCAATCAAGTATTTTAATGCTTATTTAAAAAAACCCCAAAAAAACAGCCATGCAGCTTAAATAAGATGTGCTGCCAGTTAATAGTATTGTAAAATCACTTTATTTTAAGGGTGCTCTTACCCTTATCCTCAGGTAGTGCTTGTGTCAGAGTGCTCCAGGGGCCTGGGGTTAGATGTTGCACATGGTAGGTGAATTGGCCATGTTAAATTGCCCCTAGGTGTGTGTGTGTGTGTGTGTGTGTGTGTGTGTGTGTGTGTGTGTGTGTGTGTGTGCGTGTGTGTGTGTGTCTTGCACCTGATGATTCCAGGTAGGCTCTGGATCCACCATAACTCCTTTCAGAAATAAGCAGACATGACACTAACTGACTTACTGATATGAAATGACTAGCTGATATAGTATAGTGGTGAATATACTGTAATCTGGAATTCTATAGAGTGTATATATTAGCATTATCATTGGCCCTCTCTGGGTTCTGAACTCATTCTTCAATGTTGGTTTAAAACAAAGAGCATGGTTCTCTCCTTGGTAAAACATCTCTGTTTCTGCAATGGGAATATCTGTTTTAGGGCACCTTGAAGACACCAGAACATTGTGGTTAAAACAAAGAATCAAGACAAAAGGATTCAAATAAACATAAATGTTAAAACATAAACATGCGCATTTACCCTGGACACTGGAATGTGTCCTCCTCATTTTATCATCCACACAATGAAACACACACATACACACTAGTGAATTCACACACCAGGGAGCAGTGAGCACACATGCCCAGAGGGGTCAGCAGCCGGAGTAGTTGGGGAGTTAAGTTCCTTGCTTAAGGGCACTTAAGTTATGTTCTAACAATTCAGGAAATCAAACCAGCAACCTTCTGGTTCCCTAACCACCAGACTACAGCTGCCCCAAAACAGAGGGCTTGTCCAGGACCAATACCCATTACGCAACCCATTAACATATGCCTGAATTAGATGAGGACATCCCTGCCCCATCTTAAATGGTAACTATTTTAGAAAATGTGCATTGTTGTAGAGAAATGTTATTCCATTTTGGAGCATTTTTATTGGTCCACTCAATCTGAAAAGTTCACATGATGTAAGAGTAGTTAGACTGGAAAAGAACGGAGATACAAGGTTATTACTTGTATCACTTATCAGTACACACTGCATTCGTGTGCATAAGGTGAAACATCTTGTTTTTGGCTTTTGACGAACTACTTCCTTTAGCTAAGGGCGGGGTTGCCACCCCAGGTCACCTGGTACATCAGGCGCGGCTGTGAGATACATGCAATAATGAGAATCAGATCCATGCTGTTAATGGATGAGGTCTATTATCAGGGTCGTGCCTCCCTGATCCCCAATCTCATCCAGCTCTGAGCCTCGCAGTAGTGGCAGTCAATCGACAGGAAATGCAATCAAGGCTCTGATAGACCCGCAGTCAGATGAATCGTCTGCTCCACTAGCAACAATGTTATACTGCTATCAAGGAGTTTCCAAGAGGTCTTTGGAGAGGCAGGGGGCCATCTTAAGTATTTTAAGCATAAAGTAATTATGGACTGCAGAATGCTGCAATTTAAGTGGCTCAGTAGGATGCAGATGAAGACCTGGAATCTCAGGCTTATTTCATAATGTTAATGAAGGTAGCAAAAACAAGTGGTTATCATAATGGGCAACAGCAAAGCATTTCTACTGCACACAGATTTAGAAGGCTGTTATATAACCCTCATTGAACTGTCCAGTGTGAGAGATGCCTCTTCCTGCTCTGCACACTTCATAGTAATAACTAGTAATAGGAAGCCCAAGGTAAACCGGCTATCGCTATACCTAAGAGCAGAATGAAGACTAAAGCAATTGATCTCCATTAAAGTCCAGAACATAAAAATAAAGCAGAGTGGTTTTTAAAGAATGGAAAGAAAGAAATCTATTGGCCTACCCATGAAATCTTCTAGGCTTTAGGGAGTATGCAGCTCAGATATTAGAGCATGGACAAATAGAATTCCTGATAAAAAGAGGGATCCTGCGGTCTTGCTTGCTTTTTCACCATGAAATCTCTTGTATACAGGAATATTTCTCTGTGCATTACTTCTGAATCCTGGTTCAGAAAACCTACACCAAATCTTCAAATCTCCTCTTGAAGGGCCAGTATCCAGCACAGTATGAGCTGGGCACCAGGTATGTTTGAGCATGGAAATGATCAAATCATGGTAGACACCAGCTGTTCGGGATCAAAAGTGCTTTGGCATACACAGTATTACCAGTTTGAAGAGTACATGATAATACAGTGGCGCTTGAAAGTTTATAAACCCTTTTACATATTCCCACATAAATCTGACCTAAAACATTTTGACCTAAATAATTTAATGCAAGTAGATAAGGAGAACCAAATTAAACAAATGAGACAAAATATGACACAATTCATGTATGTATGTCTTTATGTATTGAGGAAGTATATGCATTGTTGTGCCCCTATGTTTATATATCAACTTATTTTTGCATACAGACACCAATCAGCAGCAAAGATCATATGCCTTATATGCATATGAGTCAACCGGTAGGGTGTTCTTAGTGTCAAACTCATCACTTTTATTTCTCCGTCTGTATCTAGTCTGACCAAAAACTATTTTTTTCTACAGAAGGCTTTTTATTTGTTCATGTGTTCTGCTGCACACCTTAGTCAAGCTTAAAGGTGCCAGGCCTACTTTCTTGGATGGCAGCCTCTTGGTTCATCAGGCTTTAAAATTGACATTAGACAGGGACACTAGCATATATTTAATATTACACATATTAAGAACCTGTCTGGTGCACCTCAATTAATCATGACATGCACTGAGAGTCACAGTAGGATTGGATTAGGTTTAGGGTTAGAGAAAATTCATGTTAAATCGAATATTTGGTTGAAAGTAAATTAATAACAAAGCATCATCTTTGATCCATTCAAATAAATTATTCCCATCCTTCCATTTTTTAATTCGATTCTTCGTCTTGGTCTGGGTCAAGGTGAGTCATTGGAATCAAGGCAGAAATATCCCTTGGACAGGGTGCCAGTTCATCACAGTGATGGATTACCAAATTCAGACAAATAATGTACAAACAGACACAAAATAAAATAAGAATAGCACTGAAAGATTTACAGACATTTATAACCCAGATGTTTTGCATCATTATTTCTGCAGATATAAAACACATGCAGTGTTTGATTTTTGTGTGTTTTTCAGTGTGAGCAGTTGGTTTGATTGCTGAGTGTTTGGGTGTCTAATTCTGTTCTAGTGCTTGGAATTCTAAACAATATGTAATTGTGTGCGCATATGCTGCAAGTCCTGCCCCATTACAAAAATAAAAATATTTACATACAGTTTTTTTTTTCCTCCTACTGGCTTAGAACAAAAATTTCCCTGGTGAGGCAATAAAACAAAGCGGTAAAGCCAGCCAGCCAGGGTTGGTGTTGGAGGCCTACAATATAGCAGATAAGAGACATAGAGCCCTAGCTAAATCCTCACTCCTGTGGCAGGCCGGGCCCAAAGGTGCACAGCATCACCACAGGCAAACCTGGCAGGCTGCTACAGCAGAGATCAGTGCTCTTTTAGTCTTCTTTATAAAACACAGTAATTATGATTCATTATGCTCTATTCTTCTATAGCTTTCCACTTCTTTTCTTTTTTCTAACAGCACTAAATAATTGATCGGTTTTCTCGCTGAAGCAATGCCATTAGACAGGTACACAGGTGTCATAAGAAAATGGGTCACTGCTGCATTCAAAGGCAGTGTGATGTAAACTCAGCCTGTGTCTTTCATGTGAAGGCTACTGTTCATCTACAGAGAGACACAGCCGCTGTCACCATTGCCGCTCACCTTAATTCTCTTTTCCTCTGTGACTTTGCTAAATGATGAAATGCTTTGTGAGATTTTTTTTTTTTTTTTTTTTTTTTTTTTTGGGCTGCTGGCTGTGAGCTTCGGTCTGACATAACTTCTTTTTGCCAAGAAAACATGTATTTTTTCCCACCTATGATTGTTCTTATATAAGATGTGCTTTACAGATGCAGACTTGTTTATAGCAGCAGATGCTTTGCTTTGTGATTTTAAGGTTTCGGTTTATTTGGCTGTTCTTCACGCTTTGCAGGAGTTCTTCTTCCTGTTGTCTAATTGACAAAGTGTACAATGTCAGAAGAAATACTTGTTGACATACTGCCTTCAGACTCGCTCTGGAAAAGCAAAACATGCATTTGCAAGCCACCAATACATTTTAGCTACTAGTTTCTTAAGTAGAAATAAATAAATAAAGCTAAAGCTTTAGTTTACCTCACCCATTTTACAACCACATTTGATGTGTTTTTGTGATCATTATCTTCTTGGAACATTAAATTATCCTTCATTATCCACTTTGTGCAAAGTCGCTACAAAACAGCCACAGAGCATGTTACTACCACCCCCACACTTAACAGTTGGTATTGCATTCTTAGGATTCAGTGAGCCTAGTTCAGTGGACAAAATGCAGGAGGAAGCTGGCATGTGGATGTAGAAGAGGGTCAAGCAAGGTAGCATGCTAGCCAGGCCAAAGGCTAATGCTAACAGACCACCGATTCCATCCCTGTTCCTGGCTAACATGTGGAACTGTGCTGTTGTCTGTTTCTCAGAAACATGGCTAAACAGCAAACAGCTGACTGTGAAGTGTTGGCCACACTATTTACCTCGCAAGTTTACAGCAGTATACATCATTGGGGTCTACATAGCACTGGATACTAAAGCTGACGACGCAAGTGTGTTGAAGATGTCACCACCACCAGGACGATGAGGTGAACCAGAGATATTCCATATTCTGCTGGAAGACAGGGCTGCCTTCAGGTCTGGCAATTCACAGGAAATTAAGGGGGATGAGAAGCGAGCTGGAATTAAGAGGGACAAAGTCACATATGCACAGATCCAGGACAATTTCTCCTCCCAGGAGCCAGAGCATGTGGACGGGCATTAAGTGCATCACATTCTATTACACCAGAGATGCACAATGCCCCATTGACCCTGCACTGCCTGATGTTCTCAACAGGTTCTACAACAGTTTTGAAGACCCACACCCCAACACCAGGCTCACCCCACCACCTGGATAGAAGTCCCTCAGTGTGACCCCAGCTGAATATCTTTAACTCCTCCCTCATCCAGACAGATGTCCCCAACAGCCTGCCACCATCATCACAGTTCCAATGACCTCTGTTGTGACTGGTCTGAATGACTACTGGCCAGAAGCCCTCACCCAAAGCCATCATCAACGTCCGCAGGGACCTACACCAGCATACATACCACAAGAACAGAGGATGCCATCTCACCCACCTAGAGCGGATTCCTATGTCTGCTTGTTCTTTGTGAACTTCACATTCGCTTTTAACACCTTAATTCCCCAGACCCTGGCTCCCAAACTTGGTCTGAGCTCCTCCCTCTGTAATTAGGTCCAGGACTGTGATGAGTCCAGCTACAGACAGGAGGTGGAACACCTGGAGGGTTGGTGCAGGGAGAATCATTTCTACATCAATGTGAAGACGATGAAGGAGATGACTTCAGGAAGTGTAGACACATCCACCCAGCACTCACTTTTTGTCCTGATGCCCTCAGGCAGGAGGGTGACAATAAATCTCCCTGAATCTTTGAACTCCTCACATTTACTCCTCAGTTTTGTCTGATCTGACCAAAACCTTTGTTTGTTCATGTGGTCAGCTGCGAACCTAAGTCAAGCTTAAAGGTCCAAGGCCTGCTTTCTTGGACGGCAGCCTCTTGGTCCAGTATTAGGGACACTAGCATATTTTTAATACTATATGCATTAACAGTCTGGTGCACCTCAATTGATTTTGCCTTGAGTCACATTTAAGAGACACTAGGATTTGGATTAGGGTTAGAGAAATGTTATGGTGAATCCAATATTTGTTTGAAAGTAAATTAATAACAAGGAAAGCATCATATTTGATCCATTCAAATAAAGTACTACCATCATTCCATCTTCTAATCTGCTTCTTCCTGGTCAGGGTCACGGTGGATCAGGAGCTTACTAGGAATCACTGGATTCAAGGCAGGAATACCTCTTGGACAAGGGACCTGTCTGTCACAGTGCAGCATTACCAAATTCAAACGAAAGGAAATTCTTGTTGACAAGCAAAACAAGATGTGATAGAGCTCACAAGTACCGCTGCCTTGAGACTCACTCAGGAAAATCAAAGCATGCATTCATTTCAGCAGCTATTTTCTGAATTAAAAAGACAAAATGGGTGAAAATGAAAGCTTGGCTTTACCATGGTAGTAATACATCAAGGCCCTGTCACTGGCTGCTGCTTCAGATATCACAGATGTCACAGCCAAAACCTCTGTGTACACCATTATGTCTGTAAATAAGGGGCCATTAGTACAATATTTGTGCGTTCCATTTGGATGTGTCCGCATCTGCTGGGTAATGCTGACATTATTGTTTGCGTTATGGTGAATGCCTCTTTGTGCTGGCAGGTCTGTTTCCACAGAAAGAACAAATTAGCCTCTGCCAGCACTGCGCAGGCTGGGCTTACTTAGGCTTGTCTTTCCTTCGAGCCTGTCCTCACCCGCTCTTACACAACGACTTAGTTTGAAACATTGTATCAACAGCTCAGCAGGATTTGGTCAAACATTTCCTCTCTTCAGCCTAAATCCCCCTCCTCACCCTGTCTCTCTCTCTCTCTCTCTCTCTCTCTCTCTCTCTCTCTCTCTCTCTCTCTCTCTCTCTCTCTCTCTCTCTCTCACTCTCTCCTGTTCTCATACCCTCTGTCTATTTGACACCCTTTTTCTCACTTTTGTCCATTTCTTTATTTCTGTGTCCATCTGTCTTTCACTGTCCTCATTATTTTGTCTTCCCACTGTCACTGTTTCTTTCCCTCTCTCTCCTTCTGCCCATTTGTCTTTTAGGTTCCTTCTCTTTTTCTTTTCCCACTGCCTCTCTTTGTCTCTTTTCCCTTTCTCTCTCTTCTTCTGTCTCTCTTTTTCTGTCTCTCCGTCTCCTCACTCATATTTCTTGTTTTACAGTGTCCTCTCATTTCTCTTCCCACCATCATTCTTTGTTTCACCCTCTCTCACCTTCTGTGTTTTTCAGTCTTCTCTTTTTATTATCCTGCTCTCTTTTTTCTGTCCCTCTCACTCCTTCTGTCCACCTGTCTTTCAGTCTCCTTTCTTTTTTCCCTTCCTGCTGTCTCTCTTGGTCTCACCACCTTTCTCATTCTTTCCACCTTTTTCTCATTGTCCCATTTTCTCATTTTTCTCTTCATTTTTCTCTCCCCACTGTCTCACATTGTCTGCTTCATCCTCTCCTTCTGTCTACATCTCATTTTCTCCTCGTTCTATTTTTGTCTGGCTATCTCTTTCTCCTCTCTCCTTAGGTCTACATCTTTCTTTCTCCATCTTTCACTTTCTCTCCTTTCTCTGTTTCTCTTGTGCTACAAAATATCCTTCTTTATCATTCTTTTTCATCCACCCCAAGCATTCGTTTCTCCTTGTGTCCGATTGGGATTCCACTCACACTTGACTGTCTAATTAGAGTGAGATGGAGACAAAAGAAACTCTCCTCAGTATCCCCTCCTTCTGTCCTCTCCTCCTTTCTCTCTTTCTCTGTCCCTTCCATCAAGGTATCACAGACAGACACTAATTGATTTGTTAAAAGGTCTTTAACTCCATGTAGCACCCAGAGAGGGCCCATTGTTTTGAGGTGTGTATAGCCAAGTAGCTGCCTTTCAATTGAAACAAAGTTGGCAGTTTAAGACATAGAACAGGACTAGAATTTGTATGGAGGTCACCAGCACAATATATAATGTTACACAATATGGAGACCTGCTCTTGTTCATTGTATCTTCTGAAGTAGGAGTATTAAAAAATAGTCCTGGTTTTGTAGGAGTAACTGTTTCTACTTTCTAGGGAAGGCTTTCCATTATATTTTGGAGCACTGTAAGGAACTGTAGTTTGATTGCATTCAGCAACAAGAGTGATCATGAGATCAGGATGTTGGATTATTTTGGAAGGAGCACCATTATTCCAGAGAACACAATTCTACTGCTACACATCTTAATGCTGGAGGTCCTATATCTTATCCTTTGCTCATGTGTTAACCTTTTATTTCTTTATTTCTGTGAAGCTGTTCTGTGGCAACATCAGTTTTGAAAAGCACTATACAAATAAATTTTGATTTGATTTGATTTGATTTGATTTATAACCCTCAAGCTCATTCCTGGCATTATGTCCATTTATTTGCTTCAGAGAGTCCAATTCTATTGGCACTGCTTCTCTTCAGAGACAACATAAGCTGTGTGTGGGCATTTACATTTGTGTGTCAGCAATGATGCTGCTTACAGTAGCTGAATGCATTCATTAGAAGGTGTGTTCTAGTAATCTGAAAAACCAGGAATGATGTTGGCAAAGCTGGGCAGCAACAAACAATGTAAAATATACTGTAAATATACTAAAATGCCCTACAATGGGCATTTTAGCACGTATTCATTTGAAAGCTGATGTTGGCCTGATATTCATGGTAGGTATTCACCTTTAGAGGTTTTTGGACCATACATTTGCCATTTTGGCTTAATTTGATGTCTGATTCTGGCCCAGATGGTAGTTGTCATAAAAACCTGTACTGCTTTATTCAGGTGGCTCTTCTAATACCTTGTTGAAAATGCAGAATTCTTCTTTGGGCTTTTGGCTTTGCTTGACGTGATACTGGTCTAGTAGGTATTTATGATGTAAATCCCTAGATTTTGGAACAGGCTGTGCTTCAGCTCCATCGATCACTACTTACCTTCTACAGAGAGAACAACACTTTAGTGTGATAGTACGTCATATCCTTCTAATGTGGAGAGACCTTGGTGAGACGGTAGCAACAACCTTCTCTGTTTCTATTTTATTACCCATCCATCCATCCCTCTACTCCACTTCTGCTCCTATAGTGCAGAGACTGATCAATAATTGAGCAAAGTTTCATCAAATCGGTCTGTTTTTCATAGGCTTGTCTGTTTGAGTATCCACAGAGGTAGCAAGAGATGAGCGTGGACAGGAGGGCTAGAGCTTCTTTACGATCTGCACTTACACTTCTACAGGGGGATTCACATGTAGGGCCATGCATGCTAGGACAACAGGGTTATACACACACCACACACAAGCACAAAACTTGTGTACTGCACCATTTCAGATATTCCTAGACAGAAATTCCTAGGATATTCCTGCTGCTGAATAGCCTTATATGATACCACATTACATAACTGCAAAATATACATTACTGCATTACACACTTGCAGGCACCATCTATCATCACTCAAATGTCACCAGTCTTGAGGCTTCTACACAAATGCAAGTGGGAAAAGATAAATTCACTGCACATTCTAAGTCAATTTCTATTCTTCGGTGGAATGACCACTAAGAGGGGCCAGCAGAAAGAGGCACTGGTGTAGCGTCACTAGTCAAAAATGGTTCTGGAGCGCTTTGACTCTGGGGCAGAACAAACATAATTGGTTCAGAGAATAACCAATTAAAATAACCAGTAGGTTTAGGTAGAATTTAGGAACATGTATCTGCTCCTCAGAGCTTTATAATAAGGATGAATATGGTGCCACGATCTTTTACTCTATTAGAGTGAGGTTCAACATGGAAAAATTCATTAATTGTAGGGGGCTAAGAGCAAGATATCTACATCAGTTCTTTCTAAGCAGCATTCAGCAAAATGGAAAAATCTCACATGAGCTTGTTTGTGGAAGGTTTAAGTGGTTTAAAAAAAACTGCAGCAGGACTCCTAGCTGGGTGAGTTTCCTTCCTTCGTTGTTTGCCTTCCTCTCCTCTCCCCCTCCTCATCCTCTTCACACTGGCAAACAGATGCCACTCCGCCAATCGATTGAACTTCATATGAAACATTCCAGTCCACTCATAACCCATGGTTCAGCCAAGCCACCTTACAAAGCCATTACACACACACACACAACACACACACACACACACACACACACACACACACACACACACACACACACACACACACACACAGAGTATTATATCATTGTGCAGATCTAAAAAGCAAAATATATTGGACTGGATAAAGAAAAAAAAAAAGAATTAATCCAGTAGATGCTATAATAATAATAATAATAATAATAATAATAATAATAATAATAATAATAATAATAATAATAATAATTCAACGTGAATTTTTTACATTTACATTTAATTTTTACATTTATAAAACATTTGAAAAATGTAGCATTAGGAGCAATTTGATTAAGGACTTTTTTGTAATATGGTGTGCTTTCCAACCTGCACTGCTTTCCACTGTATCATTACCATCTACACCAATCCTACCAGCACATAACTGCCTGCATTAGTGACACCAGTAACCACATGGTTACAATAGAGTTGAGGCAGCTCAACACCTTCCACAAATAATCTGGAATATCCAGATTGTCTATACTGCTTTAGTATGTGTCTCAAATGCTTCTTAGACCACCGCCCGAAGGACTTTGAGCAATTTCATTTGTACCCATTTTTGGTCTTGATTGCATTTATAATTGTGATTCTGTGGCTTGGCTACATATATTCCAGATGGATGAAGTGACCAAGTGTAAGCAGGGCCTTTGATTATTTAAAATGTTTACATTTTTATCTATGGTTACTTCAGGTACTTCATCTTATATTAATCAGTCAGTCAAATGTCACTAGTAACTAGTCTAAAAACAAAATCTCCTTTATGATTGTGTGAAGTCTGCCTTTTAATTCCTAGGCACAAAGCTCCTAGACAACCTCATCAGCAGACAGTGCTCATATAGCTCTCCCTGTAGTGATCCTCCAGTCCCTGAGACCCATCTGCTATTTGAAATCTATTTATCAATAACCATTTCCTTTGCAGTCTGTCAGTGCTCCTCAATTTATCCCTGAACTAGCTCAGCATCTCAATGTGGACATTCCTTTGACACACACTACATGAATTTCAAATGTGGCTATTAAACATGTTACATGAGTTCCCAAGTCAAATTATGGAATGCAGAGCAATTTGGAGCTTAGTATATCCATACTGTACTTACCACCCTTGTGCACTGTCCATCAGTGGCTTGGGGACATCTAGCTTCTGAAATCATTTTCAATAATGGAGCATGTTTGATATATATTTGCCTTGCGACAGAGATTTACATTTGATTTTGAATATTTATAACAAACTTGGTTAAAATGGAACTGACATGTTTAGAGTTATTACTCTTCTTTTGTCTTGCATGATTAATTACACAATGAACGGCATCGTTAATTCTGTATGGGTGGGATTGAGTCTGCAGTGTCCTGTATGTTTCAGGGTCAACAGATGATAAACACACAAGTCATGAATGGAGCGCAGCTCTGATTTGCTCATTACAGCACTACACAATATACACTTTTCTATATACTATACTGTACACCAGATTTCTCTTCTATGCAAATTACTGTTGTTGCCACTATTGTGTCAGTTCCTTTGCCTATTATTCCTGGGTATTTTGACTCAAGTCATCTTTTCCTGTTTTTTGTTTGTTTGTTTGAATTTTACCCTTTTATTATTTTCACACTTTTCAGGGGTGTTTTGACACAGGTTCTGCATTTTTACTCTCATTAGACTCTCACTTTTATATTTGGCATTACAATACAGCAATAACTTTTTAAATAATATCCATGAAAAAAAAATGAAAAAAACCCATCCTGATCTGATCTTGAGAAACTGTGTTTGAAAAAGTTGACTGTTAAAGTTATTGTTTTTTTGGCAGAATATAATATAAGTTCTCTATTTATTCCTCCACAAATCACTCAATCCTTTTGTTCCACTCTTTAAAAAAAGTTCTTAGAGGGTTCTTTTGTGAATGCAGTGGTTCTATATAGAAAACACAATGAGACATTTGAATGCTGCAGCTCTGTGCCTGGTTCACTGTTTTGTATTTCATTAAACATTTGCACTACTGTTGTAGACTTAATAACCTTTTTTCAGGACTATATACAAGCCATTTCTTTGTTAAGAGTGTATAATCATGAATTGTTATCTGTTGACACCTCTTTTAATAAATGCATTCACCTACTTTAAGCTGCACCCATTGCTGACACAGACATGCAAATGCACACACAGCTTGTCTAGTCCATGTAGAGACGTATTGGCAGAATAGGCCTCTCTGGAGCAGATTAAAGGAATCCTTTTGTACCATTCCTAATGCCAGATGTGGGCTAGAGGGGTATAAAGTCCCCCAGCATTTAAGATATGGAGCAGTGGAGCTGTGGATGAGGTGGAGTGGTATTAATGCAACATTCTGACCTCATTAATGCTCTTGTCACTGAATACATTCAAATCTTCACTGCATTGCTCATAAATCTAAAAGCCTTCACGGAAGAGTAGAGACAGTTACTCCAACAAAAGCAAGGTCAACTCTTTGATTTCAGAAGAATCGATGTATGTTCGATTGTTGTAAGCTTGCAAAGACAAATTGCTCATTTATTAAAAACGTGTTTGAATAGCCACCAAAGTGGTGGGTGATGTGTTTCAGCCATATCTGACAAATCAATCTTCAACAATTTTTCTATTTAAACTGTCTTCAGTCTGTCTACCATTACTGACTCCACTACAGTAATGGTAATCTCATACAAAATCCAAATGACTCTAAAGCCTCTCTCAGGCTAAGGGCAGAGGCATTGGTAATTGTTGTGAATGAGACCTCATCAACATGATAAGAGTTGCTGTCTTGGTGTACACTTTTCACTGTGTTAGGGGTTGAAGGTTCACATGAGAAACTGCAATTAAGATTAAAATTATGAGGGAAAGTAGAGTAATTAGTGGTTACATTAGTGGCTGGGGAGAACAGGCAAAGTGCAGGCAGTGTTAATAGCACCTCTGTTTCAGCCCAGGTTATCAGACTGAGTGAAAGGTTAGAATGCAAGTTCAGGCTTTGAATGGCTGATGGCGGTGGGTGGTGCAGAGGGGTGGTGGTAGACATGGAAATTAACAATATTCAACCATGCTGAGAAAATGAGTTTGAAATTCATTTGCCAGCAAAAAAATGACATATAAAGTGCGACAAAATCAATTATTGAGAAAGGGAGGAGAGCAGGGGTGTAGAGACTGGGGGTGCCAGGGGAACAGAGTAAGGGAGGTGGCGAGAAAGGCAAGAGAAGGAAATATTACTTTCAAAACACAACAATTTTTTTGATTTTTTTTAAACATTTTCTATACACGTGATGGTTCCTCGAGGGTTCTTTAGTCCTACATAGGACCATGAACACTTCAAGAACCCTTTACATGAATAAAGGGTTCTTTGCACATTGTAAAGGTTCTTCATGCTGATAGAGAATGTGCTGTATAGGGTTAACCTTTTTGAAAAGGGTTCTATATTGTGCCCAAAAGGCAATTATGTGTATATTTAGTATTATTATTATAAACTTGTAATTATAATAGAACTCTCTTTGGTGCAATATAGAACCCTTGTCCAAAAGGTTCTATGTAGAACCCTCATTTCTCTATCCTTTATCAATCTCATTTGAAGAACATTCCAGCTGCCATTTGCCGTGTGTAAACATTTAAATATTGCTTATAAATATTACTTTCAATATTAATAAAATATAATCTTTATCTGAAAAGATATGGCTTTGGAGAAATTAGTCCAGAGCAGAGAAGGGATCTTTGTAGAGCGCCTGGATTCTGAAGATGGAGTGACTAGTGAAATAAACTTGGAGTGTTTACACTCTAATGGTTGCCTAAGGAGGTCAATTTCACATGGCAACAGCCTTTTGTGTGGAATCATTTATCTATATTATATGATGCGCAACATTAGGCTGAGTTACGCAGTCCACCCACAAAATGAAACAGGATCATTTAAATCTCTAGTTTTTACCACGACAGAAAAGGAGGCCCATTTCCTTTGCTTAAGTGTGCATGCATGTTAGTATGCAGAAGCACGCTTACGCCAGCCAGTGCTATAATGGCTTTATGGATGTTTTCCTCTCTGTGCACATGTGCATGTGTGTTTGTGCATGTGGGGTGGGGTGGGGTGGGGTGGGGGGGGTCATGTTTTATTACTCTGTCATTAAATCCACAGTAAAATGCCTGCTGACTCCAAAATGGACTAGATTTTGCAGTGATGATTTGATTGCATTTATTGACTAGACAGTTAGTGAGGTCTGGATATTGAATGATCACCGTCTCACCTCATCCCCAACTCATGCCAAAATATTGGATGGAGCACCATCATTCCAGATAACACAATTTCACAGCTCCACATCTCAAAGCGGGGGGGTTTATACCAATCTTGTCCATGCTTAGTATTACATTTGGGCTTAGTTTATTATAAAACATTATATTATACCATCAGAAGTTCACACAGGTCAGACATTGATCTGAAGTGTTTTTCATGTGTACTATTAATAAATATTATGTTTCTCTCCTGACCTACATTTTTGTGTTTTTCATTGGATCGCATTAGCTCCATCCACCAGGAAGACATCATTGTATTGGAATTGCAATTTCTGCATGTTTTTGAACTCATTCAAACTCCTATTTTCGGTCAGGTGTTTTCGAAATTTGGCTATGATACATCCCAGATGTCCTAGATACACCAGAGCCCAACTCCTCCTCTCCTGCCTATATAAAGCATCAGCTCACCTAATCTTCATGTTGTACAACATTGCACCCTCCACCACCCTGCCTTTTCATTTCTTCCCTTCTTTACTCTCCCACAGGGGGCTCTGCTCCATGTGCCACTCAAGAGCAACCCAAAACACCAGCCTGACACAAGAGAGTTTGCCTCCCTGTGCATTTTCTCTTCATTCCTTCTGCAGCTTTTCCAACTGTACAAGAGCTGTTTAGGGTAGCCATGAATTTATTGTCAGATAAGTTCAGATCCCTTGAACTGGCAGGGGCTTGTTCCCAGTAACAGCACAGAACAGAACAGCTTTCTCTTACCCCAACATTCACACCTGAGGTCCCCTTAAACAAGGCACCTAAGCCCCAGTTTCTCCTTATAGATAAAAAACAAAAAAACTAAATAAATATCACAACTAAAATGACTTTATTGTCGTTATACTTTGATACATTGTATTCTCCAACAAACTTGCCATGTCTCTGATCACAGTGCAGGATCAGCAATGCTGTGGCACCCTTGGAGCAAAAAGGATTAAGGACCTTGCTCAAAAGCCCAACAGTTGTAGCTCAGCAGACAAGAGTATTAAACCTCCAACCATGGAATCAATAACCCAGCACTCTAACCAGTGAGCCACTACTGCCCCAATGAGCCGCCACTGTAGTGATAGTTGTCTAAGTACATTCTGACTTGTCATCACTGTGTCTGTCCATTATCTGGGCTTGTCAGTCTTGTTCCCCAGACTGGTGTGTAGGAGAAATGGGGGTCTTTTCCCACCCAGGAATGTTACCTAATTACAACATATTTAACAATGTGTTTGTCTACTAATACTAATCATTTAGAAATCATGTTCAGAATCATTTGAGGTTTATTACTTTAACTGTACTGTTAGATTTATGTTTCATGCACCAGACTGTCTCTCAACTTATATGTGCACACACACACACACACACACACACACACACACACACACACACACACACACCTGCCTGAAGACATTCCTTGAGAAACTAATCATAGCTAATCATTAATGATATTCATGTATCCTATGTACATACTGAGTGTCCAAGAAAGCTGCTGAGGAAACATTTATCTATTGATGTCACAATTATCCTTTGGGGGTGTAAAATATCTACAATGCCATTGGTTCAGAGGGCCTTGCCCGACGTTCTGGCATTTTGGGCCATCTTCACAATGACTTTGAGATCCATTGCTTTTTTTTTCTAAGTTGACACCCGATACTTATAAATTCTCTCAGCTCGACTCTTCCTCATGGACATTTTGCTTTTTACTCTGGCTTAGGCTTAACTTATTTTGACTCAGTATTTACTCAGTTTGATTTTAAACCTGATTGTTCCCTCCTAATTCATCATTTATCCAAGCCTCAACCTTGTTTTGTCCAGAATATTTTTCCAACAATTAAAGTGGTACCATTTTTTTTTAATGAAAGACTCAAAAACATTACAGGTGTTTCTAGCTGCTAACTTTGTAGATGCTGTTTTACAGGGAGAGTAGCCTGTTTTAAGGGAAGACCATCTTTGGCAACCTTTTAGCATCTCTCTTGTGGCTAAATGTGAAGCTAATTTGTGTTTCTGAAGTGATGCATTGGAACATTATAGCTGCTAAAACCTCAGTGTCTGTGTGCATTGCATTTGCACGTCTTGGATTGCCTACATCCTAATGCATTCTGATGCATTTCACTCAACTGTTTTGGACTGAGGAGTTCTAGAGTGATGCAGTACATTCATTTCCAAATTTAGTGTTTCTTCTGAGTCATTTGTATTCATTTTCATCCATTTATTCTTAGTCACGTATATGGTAATGAATTAAGTTTACCTCGTTAAATGTTCCTATGCAATATTTAGAAGAATTTTCCTGCCCATGAGAGCAGCTCCAATTGTATTTGGGACTGATAGTGGTGCACGCACACATACACAGCACATAGCACAGCTGGGATTTAAACTGAAGCCCAGCAGCAGGGCTCTCTGTTGGACGGCTGCAGCGCATCACTTAAAAGGAATTGCCTGTGAGACACTGAAGTTTAAAATCAATTTATCATTAGTTTCACTCTAAAAGAGAATGGGTTCGCATTGCAATAAGGCCCAAGCAGCTGTTTTGTGTGATTTATTGTGCAAACCTCGCAGTGTTCCAAGTGCGTGGGAGGACTGAAGCTACTTTTGTCTGTAGAGTATTTAGTGAGAGGTTCTACTCAAACTGATTAACGTCTCACCATGCCTTTTAAATAGCAAAGCCCATTTCCTAATCAAACACATTAGAGCTCTCACAAACAAGTGCAAAATTATTTAATAAAAAGACAAGTATTAGTATATAGTCAAGTATTTCCAACAGATAATAATTATTGGATTAAGGCCTGAATGCAGGGTGCCCCCTGAAGTATTCACAAAAAAAAGGTTAATTGAAGATGCACTACAAAATGTGAAGGCTTAATGCAATTTTAGCTGTGTGATGCTCAGCACCTCCTAGGAGCACTAATTATGCATGGATAAGGATGTGGAAAATTGAGGTAGGATTGTTAAAACCTTTTCTTTTTACGTTTGATCAAAGACATGGTCACAGTGGTGATGTTTTATTGTAGAGGAGTATTATTGTAGGGCCCAGACAGCGTGGGACCATGTACTCTCAGTTTGTGTAAAGCCTTTATGTCCAATAGCATAAGAATTATGCATATAGGCCCACAGTTCAGTTCCTTACTGTCATAATTGTATTACTAATATGTTAGGTTCACAGCAGTTACCAAGTAATTAATTGGCCTGGGACTTAATAAGCAACTCCTACAACCTATTGGCCCTGACTCCTTAGAGGAATAGCTGCTGCTTGTCCTGACGTAATCATGAACGGCTCATTGTACAGGAAAATACTACCCAAACAATTACCATGGACAAGAGTGACAACAGATCCAGTGAATTTTCTGAAATATCTAATACTGCTTTGGTTCCCAGTGTGACTGCTATTGGCCTTGTCCAACATTGCCACTACATATTAGAATGCTGGCTACAGGCCTCATCTAAGACCAGTAGAATGCCATTAGCACTGTTTTTATGTCAGCCCCTGTCCATGCTGACCTAATGTGACCTCAAGTTATTTCATTGGTGTTGCACTTTAAAATGAATCTCTCTGTAATTTCATTGGTATTGCACTTTAAAATCAATAATATTCCTACATTCTTAGGTCATTCTTAGGGCACTAATGTTTTTTGCCTGACATGTTGGTATGCTTGGTCAAGTGTGAACACTGTTTTTAAGCCCAGGAGCAATCCAGGGAAGTGTGGTCTGGGGTTCACTTCAAATGACCTCTGGTTTGGTCTGCTGCAGGTGTAAAAGCTATCTACTCCCAGTGCTATGGGTGGGGTTGGCTGATTGGTTCATTACAGTCACATGACTGTTGTTGGTTTGTTATTTGCAGGTGTCTCTACTTGGTGAAATGTCATGACTCCAGAAAGCTCTGATTTTCAGCCTTGAGTGTGTATCCATGGGAAATAATGAAAAGCAATAAACAGATGAGGCTAGGCCCAAGCTTTTTGCAGTAATATATGCAGGAAAGTGACATTTGAAAATATGCAATCGATCCATGGTGTATATGGAATTGTCCTGTGTGAGAGTACACCAGCAATAATGAGCATCTCACTTAAACAAGCCCAGAATCTGCCCTGGATATGGACATATGTAATCAGGACACATGTGAAACTGCCCTTAAAAACAATTGCTCCAAACAAGGATCCTTTATGGAACCATAATTGATTGTTCTATACGAGATTTGATAATGTGATACTTCAAAAACAACTGTCGAGGCAGGGCAGAGCTTCCTGCGTTAGGAATAGGCAAACTCCTCCTTACTATGGTGCTGTAGGAGTATGGATTGCATTGAATTTTGGCATGGGAACGGGCTACCTATGTCTGTCTGCATTTTCCCTCCAGTACAACACTTCTGTTAGCCTAGTGATAATCCTCCTTGATTCCATGCTCTGCATTTGCCTCCCTTGCAGAGCACCTGCCCCAATACTGATCAATTCCTCACAGTTAAAGAGACAGAAGTTGACTTGAAGTGCTTTTTCCGAGGGGGGAGTCTGGGGTGGTGCTTTGCTGACAGGCAGCCGCCACAGCTGCTTAAGTGATAAAGTGCTGGAGTGCAACACAGGATCAAAGCAACAAGAGCTTTCATTGGCAGGGTGAGGCAGCCCTACCCAGCATGTGCCATGTGTTCAGAGAGGGAGCTAGGCTCACTGATGTTGTTGCTGCTGTTGTGAAGGAGATCCCACACATGCTGCAGCTCCGGTCTGGATCTATACAGTTCTTCGGGCCTTGTCCAACCTGAAGAACCTAGCATATGGATGAAGGAGGGGCTGCTGCAGTGGCCCTGGGTCCGGCCTTATTCACAGCCTCCCTCAGAGACAGCCAGCTGAAATATTCATACAGGGGTGTGCAGAGCTGGGGCAGAGAATCACTAATGCAGCTTTTAATGGCACACACACTGACTGAGCCATGCCGAGTCCTACTGAATCACTTATTCCCACTCTACCCTCTACTGACTGGAATAATCATGTATCAAGGAAGAAACCACAATCGGCAAGCTGAAGCGCCCTCTCTGGGTGTTCACTCCGTAGACACACATAACATACACTGCAACAGGGTAACCAATCACAGTTTTTGCGATGTTATCAGATGGCTTATGACATAAACAACTTGAGAGCTAGAAAGAAGAACCTATCAGTGGTGGTTCTTTAAAGAACTGTGCCCCTCATTCATCAGTGTTGCCCCTTTTTTCTAACAAAAAGTCAGATTCGTGATGCAGTTTTTTTAAACTGCAGAATTGTTGGCAGCTATAAAGTTACATAAAGCTTCTAAAGTTACGTAAATATGTCTTCCTTTGGGAATGTAGATATTTTTATGAATTTGACCATGTCTTTTTTATTTACTTCATGTCTAAATATTTTGCCCTTTTTTTTGTAAGGACAATATTCTTTTATTTATCCATTGTCAAGATTTTTTCTGAAATTTACTTACTTCTCCTTTTATTCTGTAACCCAATATCTGTGACATCGTCAACCTTGCTCCTACTCATTAATCAGTTGGAGTCTGCATGCTGGTTGAGCATGCACACATGTACAAACACTCCTATGGTATTTAAACTGGTATTTGGCTCAGTTGGAAATGATTGAATTTGAGCTGTTTTCCAAACTGGATTATACTGCTTATATCAAAGCCATAATGTTAAATAGGGTAAATCTTGTAGTTTGTACTGATATGTGTATCATGTTTGCAGGTTACTCTGCTCCGGAGATATAAAGCTAAGAACAAGGCTTAGAACTCGGGTTCTAAGAGTTAAAGCCAGAACCTGACTTTGGAATTGTGCAGTTGTGCCTAGTGGGAAAATACATGGATTCTTTGATGTAGAGTTGCAATCCCAGAGCATAATAAGTTTATCTAGACACAGTACATCATTTAGTCATTATTAGGGCATGAAACATAATGAAGCAGTAAACAGATACTGTATATATCCTGACCTGAGCCACCCTCATTTATGGAACTGGACACTAAACTGACTCATCTTTTCACAGCCTGCCTTAGCAAGATTTGGGGCACCCCTTCAGAGAATTAGCTCTTTGGGCAAATGCAACACAATCATTAGCTGTACATTTGGTTGTTGATTTGCTGAAAACTGCATATTACACAGCTTGGGAGGTTATTCAGTTGTCAGCATATCAGAGATTTAAAGCTTGTTTGAGATGTCTGGAAAATGAAATGTGTTGATGACTTGTTACAGATCCAACTGCATTTCATCAGTGATTCTGTATTTGTGCCCAGTGGGGGGAAGACTTCATATTGCTTGACATTTTGTCGTGATTATGGCAAAACAGTGTTGAAAACCCAGTAGTTTTTCCCTCTTCTCTGAAGCCACTGCTTAATAATGAGATCTAGATACAATATTTAATGTATTCATTGCTAAAGCATGAAACAGAATGAAGCAGTAAACAGATAAATCCTAATACAAGCCTTATTTATGTTGCTCTTTACATGGCCCTACATTCACTCATCTTTTCTGACAGTTCAGAATTACATGGCAGTTGATTTGTTGAAATGTGGTATTAAAGAGGTTTGAGAGTGTTTGTAGTCAGTTGTCAGTCTGTTGCAATTAGAGATTGCATATCATTGATGAGTATCAACATCAGCAGATACCAGCAATGGAGAGCACTGGTGGCTCAGTGGGTTATTGATCACAGTGCTATGGGTTTGATACCCAGGTCTGCTAAGCCGCCACTTTTGGGCCCTTGGAATAATCATGCCCTTGAGCTAGGCACTGTGCTCCAGGGGTGCAGTAGTATGGCTGACCCTGACTTTCTAGGCTGCGACTGAGAAAAGAAGGATTCTGCTGTACTGGGGGTTGGATTGGAAAAAACAAAACAAAACAAATGAATCTAATCGTATAATATATCTAGCCTAGAAAAACAAACACGTGCTTTGTTGTTAGTTAAGTATGGTCACCTACTTATGGATGATTATTTTAAACAAAGTGTTTAAAAGAAAAACTGAATATTTTAGTGCCAACAACAACATCAACAAGATTTTTGTAGCTGCATCCCATAGTCTAAGCTGCAGCTGAGGTAAGCTTAGATCCCAATAACTTTTTTTGTTTGTTTTTCATGTACTATTGAGATCTTTAACAAATTTCTTGCCACATTTGCAAGAGGTGGGACCTTCCTGTTGATATCACCACACAGGGTTTTGCCATAAAGGGTTCTATATGACACCAAAAAGCATTATTTTATTTTTCAAGTTTAACATTGTAACAATAGTAGAACCCTTTTTTGGAACTATATATAACCCTTTTCAAAAATGTATAAAACAGCACATTTTCCCTCAATCTGAAGAATCCTTTCACAAAGTGAAGAACCCTTGTGGGTGTCATATAAAACCTTTTTCAAAACTACAAGTCGGTTTCTTCTTTAAAATGGTTCACATACATTTAAGATGGCACTTTAATTAAACATACTGATCGTACAGTATGTCAAAGTCTGACACATTTTGAAATTAAAAATGATTTAAATTTTCATGGAAATGAGATGATTGATACAAGTATGCTACATGCTTTTTTCATTTCATTTTCCCACATTATCTGCATGTTCCTAACACTGAAAGCGATCATGACGAGATGCTTAAAGACCTGAATGGAAGCTGAACCCTCAGGCATGTGATGCTGGTAATGTCCTCTTTCGCAGTAATGGACTGGAACTGTAAAGGAGATTGCTATGCCATTACTCACCCATGTACACTCTTGGGTTCTGCTAATGGTGCCATGTGAATGGTGCCCGGCGTCCTATTACACTGCAACGAAGCACAAAAAAACCCAACCATGCAGGTAATTGGTTCATAACCTGAAACATCTGCAGGAACAAAAACAATATTGGAGATTAGAAATGTGTGCTGTGCGTGCTGTGTTCCTAGTGCATACTGAGAGGCCATACTGAGGGCCTTGTTTGCAGGAAGTGTTTGAAGGCGGTCTCTGAAGATTTACTCACAGTGGATAATCCAAACAAGTGTATCGTGTAGTGACCCTATTAGAGGAGAGTCCCCAGAACACAGCATGAATATTTCCTCTCTATGCAAGCCTAGCCCTCTGGTCCTCCCATCTCCTTCTGCATTGATCCAGACATTCGAAGGGAGGTTGGGTGAAGCAGGAGCAATTTATAGCAACCTTGATCGAGCACCAAACCCATGCAATGCTGAGTGCTCTGCTGTGGACTGGTTATAATGCATTTTAACGGCCTCCTCGGGTTTCAAAAGGGATGTGAAATGGTAACAGGGATGTCTACGGCAGATGAAAGAGGTGTAAAAAAGATGCGGGGTGCTGGAGTATGGGGAGAGGGATAGGGTGTGCAGAAAGGTCTGCCAGTTACGGTATAAAGGGTTTGATGAATTTCCTCATCAGCAACTCGTCACGCGGTGTAGCGGATCTCTATTTTACACCTGACCTTCCCCTGTTAAATACCTTGTTTCACAGCAGTGAGGTAAGCAGATAAGCACACTTCCAGCCTGGGGAGCTTGCCTCGCTTCTTCTTTCTGGAGCCTGCAGTAGAGGCTAAGAAAATGCACACAAATATACACTCACATAGGCAGAGAATGGCAGAGACTCCTCTGAACTAAAGCACTGCTGACTGCTGGAAGCTATTAGACATTGTAATTATATTTGTAGCGATGCGGCTAGGAACGTGCAAGCAAGTGCATAAATAAATAAATAAGATGCATGTGAGGAAAGGGAGTTATTAAAAGGCTCAGTGAGAAATCGGGGGGATCTTTTGATTGTCTCGGTGTTAACTCCTGTCTGGTGCATTGGCCGGGGCTGAGCGGTTTTTAATTCACGATGTAATCTTTTTCCATTAGAGTAAATCATAGCCTTGAGACGCCATGCCAGGAGGGGATCATTTTCTTATTTGGTTGGGTTGGGAGGGAAATTAAATCCCTTGGCTCTAAATGGGAAATCATTAAGGGAGTAATAGGGGGAGTTTCACCTATTCCCTTGGTGGTCTGTGATACTGTATCCACTGTCTGTTCTCCTTCTCCTTTTCAACTTACCCCCATACCCTTTTCCTTCCCACCACCCATCTATAAGCAGAGGAATGAATTTGAACAGAGAAGCGAGATGGGAATGTTTGATGGACATGACTGTACAGCCTGAGAAATGTGAAGGGGTATAAAAGGAAAAAAAAAAAGAATGGTAAAACTGCAGAAGGATGGCAGGCGTGCAAATCTGTCCGCCTTAATTCAGAAAGGAGTCACCATGCTGATTACTCTGATTAGAGTGTCGGAGGCTCTGAGTGCCATCTGCCAAAGAGAGCTGGGCTATTTCTGAGGAGGAAGAGGAGGAAGGTTTGGGTTAGATGCTGGATCTCCTCCCTGGGTTGGAGCAGCACTGGGCAAGCTTGGATTTGCATGGGTGCCTCTAATGCAGTAGCTGCATCTCTGCTGGCTGCCCACAAAAATAGGAGATTAACTTTGCTGTAGCAGTGGACTCTTCTCTTGAGCCTCTCTGGCCAGATAAGGCCATACAAATTATGGTTGTGCACCTTAGAGGTTTCACCAGGCTTTGCTAGCAGAGCCAGGTGACAATAAGCACAGTCACAAAAAACACAACAGCAGCCATAGCAACCGACAAGTTGTTTTTGAGGAATTTGAATGTAAGCTGAGGCTTTTTCTTGACTTTCGCTTACGAGTCATATTTTTGGTTCATCGCAAGATTAGCAATCAAATCATTTTGTTTGCTTGTGTTCTAGCTTCAATGACTATATCTTGTAATTTACGAGGATAATTCAAGGCATCAAATCCATGACAATCCTTTTGGGCAAGATAATAATCTAAGCCCTAATAATTAAAGGAGTGATAATGAAACATCTGAGTGCCTGATATGAGCAGATAAGGAATGGAGATGAGGAAGCCAAATAGGAAGCAGAAGATGATAAGGAATATAGCAAATAGAATTCATACAGAATCTACAAAAGCGAGATGGCAAAGTGCAGCCACAAGCAAATAAGATAACCAAAAAAGCCCTCAAAAGGTAAGCTCAAAGCAATCAGGTCATGAGTAACTATATGTAGGTGACATGTATATCTTGTTGACTCTCACCTACACATCCACATAACAGACATAGAGGACAGCTTATTGAGGATCGAAGCTGTGATCAAAAATGTGAATCAGTGACAAATGGAAAAAATTTTAGTGGATTGTTTATTTTTTTTTTTTATAATTTTTGTGTGATCTATAGACCACCTTCTGACTCTGCACAAGTTCACCCAATGCCAATGCAGAGAAAGCACAACAATGAGAATCTCCCTTGGCCTCCAGTTAACAAGGACTCTCAAGAACTGAACATGGAGGGACATTAGACACTTGGGACCAAAGGAACTGACCATCTAATTTCATCACAGGTCACTTTCTCTGTACATAGTATAAACATTAAACAGCCATTGTGATTTTGGAAGCCATTGAGAAACTTTGCTAGAAGGACAGAGTTGAAAGTGTTGTAGGAGGGAGATGTAAACTCATGGAGTCAAACAGATTCTGCAAAATCTCTAGGGTGGATACAAGTTGGGAGCATGGGCAAGGAACAATAAAGGTTCTGTATTGCATCCTGCAGCACATTTACCCACAGATATTGCAGCTGTGCCTATAGATCCTACACAGGCATAGGTTGCTGAAGCTGGGGTCCCAGCTGGTCCCACAAATGCTTCATTGGTGATAAATATGGTGAACATGCAGGCCAAGGATGTGTTGCATTTTGACAGAGACATTCCTGGAAAAACTTGCTGTGTATGACTGAGCATGATCCTGCTGAATAATGCCAGTTGGAAGCCCTGTCATAGGAGGCAACAAATGTGGGCACAGGATGCCCTGCTGCTCTGGTCCATCGCAGTGCAGGTTTCACATTAAAGACACCACTGCAAACAAACACTGCAACAGTGTCTTGATCGGGACATACGTAGTCAAACAACCTAGATGGTCAGGCAATTTGTCAAAACAATCATTCTGCTTTTTTCACTCCAACGATGCACCCCCTCTTAAAATCTGTCAGCTGTGCTAAATATCTAGCAGACATGTTTAACAGTCTTTGCAATTTCAAGTATGTTGTCAATTACTTCACATGTTGAAATCAAGTCACAGTATGATGATTGACATTGATTTCTTTTACTGGTTCAAAATCAACCACGACATTATGACCACATCCTTGTCTCTACACTCTAATTAATTAAGATTATTTTTTTTATCAACTTCACTTACCACACAGGAACACTTTGTAGTTCTTTAATTAGACTCCTGTCCATTTGTTTCTCTGCATACCTTGTTAGCCTTCTTTCACCCTGTTTTTCAATGTTCAGGACCCCACAGTATTATTTTGGTGATGGGTCATTCTACAGACTACAGTGGCACTGACATGGTGGTGGTATGTGCCAATGCATTGATCCACTCATACCAGCTCAACAAACACTAGCACACCACCGCCATGTCAGGTCCTGAAAAAGTTGAAAGAAGGCTAACAAGGTATGCAGAGAAACAAATATTGGGTTGAGTGTAAACAAGTGAAAGGAACAGACTGTCATGTGACTTTTTGATGAATACTATGCCGCTGTATAATATATGTATGCTACCAGTCAAAAACCTCAGAACCCATATTGGGTGTTCTAAAACTTTTGACCAATAGTGTGTATATATACCAAAAATAAATAAATAAAAATAACCACCAGGCCACAGGAGGAAGGAAGCTGGTTTGATTTCCTGAACTAGCAGAACATGACTGAAATGTCCTTGAGCAAGGCACTTAACTCCCCAGGTGCTCCCCAGGCACTGTGGATAGGGCTGCCCACCGCTCCGGCATGTGTTCTCACATACACACTAGTGAATACACACACTAGGGGCAGCGTATGTTTCACTGTGGGTATGGGTTAAAAATCGAGTATAAATCCCCACAGTAGGTCTATGTGTATGTGTATGTTTATGTTTATGTTTATGTTTATGTTTATGTTTATATATGAGATAATTTAGCTTTATAGCAAGAACTGTCCTTTTGCATTGAGAAGCTAGCAGAATAAAAACCCCTACAACATAAATAGTCTGTCCTCAAGCATCTGTGCAAAGAGCTTGTAGATTTTCCACCAGATATGGCTATATTATTTCTTTTGTTTGTTTGTTTTTCATTTTGGAGCACTCTTTTATGCTTTTAGATTATTTGCACTTTTGTTTAGACATTAATCAAATCTAATCTTAAACTGCACAGCATTCTGAATATGGGTTCTAAAGAGAAAATGTAGTCAAGGACTAGGCTTAATATGTGAGAAATTGGCCCTTTGAGTAAGATGCTTCAGACAGAGTTTCACAGAATACCAGTAACAAGAAATGCTGTGACTGGACTTGAGTTAACTTTTACCAACTTAACTACGGCTGATTTAAAGACCGTCTCTACTTTACGTAGCTCCATAGCTCCTCTGTATGAACATTGTTTTCACCAGTGTCTTTTTAGTCTTGTGTTTTTTTATAAACAGCCCTGGGTTTTCTTTGTCCTTTGTGAAATCATGTTCTGAGTCATCTTTTCTTTGGTAGTTTTCCTAGTTCACAGTTCCTTGTTCTCTTACAGCCCATGTTCTGTTATACTAGTTTTCTAGTTTTTTTAACTCCCAGTCATGAATAAGGTCATTCTTTAGGTCCTTGGTTTGGACTTTGGCTAGCTGTTCTCTTGGCATTAGATAAACGAGGATATCATAGACAGATTGAACACTTCAGAGGCTGACTCTTAGATCCTGAGATCCACACATTGTGAGTAGTTACATTCTGTATTCTAGGCTTCATATCTCAGGATTAGCGTAACCTACAGACAGGAAACATATACAGCGCATCCACAAAGTATTCACAGCACTTCACTTGTTGCACATTTTGTTTACAGTCTTATTCCAAAATGTATTTAATGATTTTTTTTTTCAAAAAAATCTACACAATGCCACAATGTCAAAGTGAGAAAGTACATTATAACTATTCACAGCCTTTGCCACAACACCCAAAAATGCACTGAGCTCAGGTGCATCTTTTTTACACTGATCATCCTTCAGATTGTTCTACAAATTGGTTGGAGTACACCTTTGGTGAATTCAGTTGATTGGATTTGGAAAGGTTCACACCTGTTTATATATGGTCCAATTGTAGACAGTGCATGTCAGAGAACAAACCAAGTCATGAAGTCTAAAGAATTGTCTATAGACCTCAGAGACAGGATTGTATCGAGAGATAGATCTAGGGAAGGGTACAGAAATGTTTATGCTGCATTGACAGTCCCAATGAGCACAGTGGCATCCATTATCTGTAAATGGAAGAAGTTTGGAACCACCTAGACTCTTCATAGAGCTGGATACCCAGCCAAACTGAGAGATCTTGTTAGGAGGTCCTTAGTCAGGGAGGTGACCAAGAACCCAGACTTGAACCCAATTAAACATGTATGGAGATGTCTAAAATTGGCTGTGCACTGACACTCCCCAACCAAATGATGGAGCTTGAGATGTTCTGCAAAAAAGAATGGGAGAAACTTCCCAAAAACAGGTGTGCCAAGCTTGTAGCATCATATTTATAAAAATAGACATAGGCTGTAATTGCTGTCAAAGGTGCTTCAACAAAGAGCATTGAGCAAAGTCTATTAAAAGTCATGTTCATGTTATATTTTTGTTTTATCTTTCTATAAATTTGCAAAAACAACTTTTTTCACTTTGTCATTGTGAGGTACTGTGTGCAGAATTATAGGGGGGATTCATTAAATGCATTTTGGAATAAGGTTATAACAATGTGCAAAAAGTGAAGCACTGTGAATACTTTCTAGTATGATAACAAACTACAAGACTTTATTACATGGCTTTGATATAAGCAAGTACTCGATCTCAGAAAACAGCTAAATTTCCCTGTTTCCCTGAAGGAACCCTCCCAATGAAGTTCTATCCTATCCTATCCAAACTAAATTCCAGTTTAAATGCCATAGCAGCCTTTCAGTGCTTGTCTATTTTGGAAGTCAACAAGATTTTAGTAGCTGAATCACACAGCCTAGGCTGCAGCTAAGGTAGGCTGCATTTTACAGCCACTACATCACAGAAGGCTGTTCCGAAGGGAAGGACTCTTTGTATACAGCCTAGAAATGTTTGGAGCTTCAGTCTATCCTAACTAACCAGGGTAATCATTGTGTGATGAATTATCAGTGAGTAATCCAGCTAAAAAACATCCCACAAAATTGGCCTAGAATTCTAAAGGTTAAGACAAGGGCAGCAGATAAAGGAGACAGAATTTATAGCTGAAAATGTGCAGAGGTTAATATAAAGCACTGAATGCAAACTGCTGATACACATTTTTGTCTGTTTGGGCTATAAACCCAGGGTTGTTTCAGCATACTGGAAAGGAACACAAAAACCTTGTTTAAAATGCATGCTCTATTTGAAGTTAATTTTTTCTGATGTTATTAGGCAGAGGGTAAGAATAGATATGAAACATAAACAAGGAAATTGAAGTACTGATTTGGGTAAATAGAGTGTAATTGAGCTCTAAGAAGGCTGGTGATTTAGTAAATTGAGCAGCCATTTCAGAGATGACAAAATTCAAATGTGTTTCCTCCTGGATGGAGAGCATTGGGAAGAAGAGCAGAGGAAAGAAAAAAAATGTTTATTTCCCCCCTGTCAGATATTAGGTCAGCACTGAGTGTGTTTGCTTAGAGCCCTTATCAGAGCCAATTACAGAAAGTTCGACTAACTCCCTTCATCCTCTCATCACAACAGAAAGCATCTCATATGCACATCTGGAGAAAGACTGCATGCAGACTACAGCTCCGGGCTCTTCATTACCCTTCCATAGCTGATTTTCACTTGATCAGATTTCTTCTTGCATGTTTTCCCCTTCTCACTCACTGCCTCACTCTTCTCAGTCTCTCCTCTGTTACCAACATATGTTGTTTCTCCCACATCTATATATGGCTGAACAGGTGAAGGCTATATTTGGAGGATGGGAAATGTCATGATGTTTAAAGCAGCATTTTCTAGCATTTTTACCTCAAAATACCAGGTTTAAAATTATTTTGATGCTTCCCCAATAAGAAAAACAGCAACTTTCATTGTTATTCTGGGCACAGCATGCCAGAAACTGCACCATGTAACTCTGGAGAAGCAGGCAGAAAAATGCTTGAGTACAACAAAGGCTTTAAAATAATGTAATAAACATAATTATGCTTATGAGAACTGTGTAATGCTGCATACCCATGTCAAATCTTGTAACATATACTCTGCCTCCTCAGTCCATGTTCTTATGTCATTTTAGATGCCAGTTCTGTATATCTCTGCTCGTAAAATGTGTGAAACGTCTAGCTTTTTGACTTAAAGCAAATTGCACTTCCCATCTGTAGAGGGAGCCAAGGACCAAGAAATATCCATTCTAGCATAATGCTGCTTTAACTGGACGCGAACAGTGAAAGATGAATGAATCCATTATGTTTTCTGCAGCAAGTGATGAGCTGTTCTCACACTGCCAGAAAACAAAGATGAGGCAAAATAAGATAAATGAATGCATAATTGTGGTAGAATAAAGGATAGCTCTTCCAGATGCAGCGGATGTGTGAATAAGAATGAAAGTGACTGAGAATGTTGTGGATGCATCTGTGCCTACTGGCATATCATCACAGATGTATGTAAACCTCATAAATCAGTTTGTTTCATAAACCAGTTTGAGTTTTATTGATATAAATTGAGAGCTGCTACTCCCTTATATTTCATATATACCAATCAGCCATAATATTAAAACCACCAGCCTAATAATATGTAGGTCCGCCTAAACAGGTCTAACCCATCAAGGTATGGACTCCACAAAATCTGTGTGTAAGCAGGAGCTCTTTAATCCCAGTAAGTTGTGACATGCAGGCTTCAGGGATCATATCATGACGTCTTGAGAGCCCATGACTATGTAACTGGTTCACAGATGTCCCGCACCACACAAGACCTGTTTTAGAGATGCTCTGACCCAGTCATCTGACATTTGGCACTTTTCAAAGTGACTCATCCTTATGCTTGCCCATTTTTCCTGCTTCCAAAACAATGATTTCAGGAACTGGCTGTTTGTATGCTGCATAATACATCCACATCTTGACAGGTACCATCGTAAGTCATGTAATCTGAGTTATTCACTCCAATTCACATCTGTGGATTTAATGTAATGGCTGATTACTAAATAGCCGGGTGGAATTTATGGATCTCAAAAATTTAAGAAAAGATGGAAAGAGCATCTTTAAACTATTTCAAAATGAGAAGGCTCTGTTTATTTGATACGAACATTAAAGGTGTCATTTAATATAAAATGTAGTGTCTTAACTACTTTATATTTTTCCTTTACTCTATACTAGAATAATGAGAGTTTGGTACATGGAAGTGGCATACCGTAAACGTTTCAAAAGCAAACACAGAACTGTTGAAACACATCTTATTATAGGTAAGCCCTCAACATTTCACTATATTTAACATTTTAATATTAGTCTACAATGCTCTACTACAATATCAATATACTTTGAGGCTAAATGCCATTGGAAAGCCAAGAAGTGAGTTGGGTGCTTGCAGGGTGCTAGGCTACAAGCTACCCCTATCACCCTACTCTGCTATTTTACCCTACAACCCTACTCTACCACAATATGTTCTGCTACCTAACTACACACTCTGCCAAATTCACACTGAAAGGACCCTGACAGGACACCAACACTTTCCAGTATGACTAGGTTAGGCTATGCAGTACTTGGCCTCAAATCAGCCGGTGCACCACCTATATGTACTCTTGTTCTGCTGATTTAGTCTCCATGTTTGTGTTTTCTCTCTCTTTTAATCTCTTACTCATAATCTTTGCTCAGCCATTAGCTCTAACTTAGCATGGCTTAGCATATCCCTAGCCAAGTACTTTGCTTGTTTCCAGCCACAGCAATCAGCTATACCTGCTGGCCTACAGCCCTGAGGCTTAGTTTGTTTGTAACCTTTACATTTGTGCTCTATATTATTTATTTGCATCTACTCTTGCGTGATTTATTTCTTGTATCTACTTTTGATTATTTTTACTTTACCGGTATTTTATCACTGGATATCCAATCCAATGCATGTCCATATAATGGTGCTCTCAAGTCTCTCCTGTCTGACTCTATTCTAAAGTCTTCACTTAGTAGCAAATGAGAGGTTTCTGATCTGCTAACAGTGCCAGTTCTATTCTCCTTTATTAGCTGTTTCAGTCCTTCATCACTATTGAAACAGCTTCAAACTGGTAACATGATGCATTCACCAATGAGATACTGGAGAGGAGGACACAAGCAGAGGGAGTGATCGAGTGAGATGCAGAGCGAGCAGTGCTAAATATTACATCACAAAAATGTCCCTGAGAGATGACCTGAGATCCCCATCCTGCTCTGGGGTTCAGTTAGCCTCACTCACTGGAATATATAGTACTGAATGGCCTTCAGCTATTTCTAACCCTGTCCAGAGCATGAGCCATAACCCTTCCTACATCAGCTGCATATAGACACTGAGTGTACATCAAGTATGTACAGTTTTTAGGCAACCTCCAGAGTCCAGAGTATAGTTTGTATATAACTGTATGTATACTGCAAATTGATGTAGTCCTTCTGTTTGTATGACCTGTAATGAGCATTACTGGTGGTCCTCATGTGAAATACCACAGTTTTCACCAGGTCTGAATAGAGCAGGCTCCACTGGTGCCTCCATGCAAGTAATACAAATCAGAGCTGATTGTCTAAGCAAAGCTTTTCAGTTCCAGCTTTTTTTAGCGTCAGGCCTTGGGAGACCACTGCGATTCCACAGGCCTTTCAGTTTTAATTCGGTTTGCATGAGCAGTGTTATTAGTGGCGGAGAGCAGCTGTGTCAGGCGGATCAGTAATGGGGCCCCGGCACTGCAGCCTCGGATATCAAGCTCTGATAACACCTAATTAGCTGGACTCCATCTTCACCGCTAATATCATACAGACTTTTCAGAAGAAGCTCAGCCCAGACCAGAACAGAGCTCTGCCACTGCCTGCGTTTATCACAAATGAAAAGGAGCCACATGCAACTTCCTGCCGTCTTACAGGAAATAAAAAAGCATGCTGTCCCAATTGCTTGGTCATGGCTTCTGAGTCAGCTTGGTAGGGTGGCTTTATGTGTTGGTGCTATAAAGAGAGAATAATTGTTGCAGCAAGATGAATTGGCCAGACAAAGCCTTTGCAGTCTTCTTGTTTTGTTTATTTTTATCTGGGCGAGAGATAAAGGCTGTGGTACAAGATACAAGAACCGTGGAGGTCAGGGTAGGAGACGAGGTGAACAAAGCAGCAACATGGTAATGGATGAGGTGGCAGGGGGCTGCTAACATCTTTAACACTAGCAACATTTCCATTTGCATCAAGTTGATAAGGCATTCCATTGGGAGGAATTAACACAGAGAACATCAGGACAAAAAGGAGAGATTTAAAATGCAAACAGAAAGCAAGTGGGGGAAAAAAACTAATTGTGTTAGCTGGACTTCTCCCTGAAGAGCGCCGATAAAATAAACACTCGGAAAGTGTCAATATGTAGTGTCAACAGGCAACAGAGAAGATTTCTTCAAGGCTGAGACTAGATCGGCAAAACAAATACACAATAACAAAGGCTTATCTCAGGCCTGTGCTTTCTTGAGACTTCTGTTGTCTTAAAGGCTAGACTATCTTGGGGAAATTAATTTCTTGCTAACAGGGACTAGTTACTAAAAACTTGATGTACACTCCAAGGCATTTTACTTTTTCCTGCCATATATAAATGAGGATCAATCTTACAATCTGGACCCCAACACCATTCAGAATGCACTGATGTTTGTTTAGGCTATTGTTTAGCGTTTGAGTGACCCAAAAGTGTAGCCTGGGCACAGCAGGTACTCCGTTCTCCCCCTATATTTTTTTTCCTTCGCACTGCATGTAAAAAGTTATTAAGGCACCATCTTGGCATCAAAGTCACAGGTAAGTCCCTTTCAGTGGCACAGCTCTCATTTCAACTTCAATAGAATTTCATTTCCCTCAGTGGCTCCCCCAGCCCACTCCTTTCCCCCCATAGTACTCGGTGGGCAAGCAAGTAAAAAGGAACAGAAAAGCAGGTGGAGATGGCATGTGTACAGATGTTAAGGGAAACATCTTGCAGTCTCTTATTGTGAGATTGGAAAACACTACAATGGGAGGTGGTAAATGCAAAGCTGTTCTGACGAAAACAATGCAGACAGGTAATAGACATGTACAGGGTGTAGGGGGAGATGAACTTAGACCTGAAAATATGCAGACAGGGCAGTAGTTCCCACTGCTGCATGCTTGCCATCTGAAAGAATCAATCGACCAATGGTAAGATACTTACCTTGGCAGAAGATCTTTGCAGTGTGCAAATAGCCACATCTTTTATATACATAAATGCACCAATGTCAATATCACTCATTGATTGGCTGGCAAGATGGATCTCTTGCACAGTATTGATCCTGTTCTGCTTACAACTCTGGTTGGTGAGGGGTTTAGACCAGCCTGGCATAGATGTAAGGATTAGAATCAGTTGTGGGAATTCAAAGCAAGCAAAACCAATTTCATTTGATAAAAGTCAGGTGCAATAAAAGGAGGGATGCCTGCATTTTCTTACATTGAGGCAGCTTTGTTATTCATGTTGCTTCTGCTCTGAAATGATGCCAGTACATGACACCGAAAATTCTCCCTTAGCCAGTGCTGATAACCGCCAGGCAAGCATAACTAACTTCATTAGGGAGCTGGAAAGCTGGCTTGTGTTCTGAGCTGTGGTTATTAAAAGGGGTGTGGGGTGGGGGTGTTGATGAAGCACGGATATTCTTGGGCGACTCCGTAGAACAAATACGGATGATCTCAAGTAGCTCCACTGAAATGTTAATGGACACATTCATCCATTCATCCATCCGCCAACACACCAACCAATGTTACTTAGTGAGTCAGGTGATGTGTTTTATTCTCAGGGGGCACAGCAGTTGTATGGCATTCAAAATAGGCTTAACCTCCACAGAGCCTCTGGGACTTGACCAGGCATTTCTGAAGACTCCCACTCCTCCAGCACTGTGGACTCTTTCTGCCCTTCCAACAATGCCTTGTGTCCTTGTAGAGTAGAAAAAAGAAAACACCCTGCCAAAATCTTCCAGCAGGAGCAATGGCTGCGGCACTTGGCAAGCTACTGGTATGGTGGGCACAAGGGGCTGATGAATGTTTAAAGATTGCGCAGTGCTGGAGGAGTTGGGATTAAACTGGGCCGGTGAGGATTCAGGAAGAATCCGACCAGACGACCGCCAGAGAGCACTGGCTTCTCCTAGGTTTTGTGAGAGCGGAGCAAGCGCCAGCGGGCTCATGTTAAAAAAAAAACAGTCTTGCACATTTCAGGGGCTCTTCAAAGAGAAGGAGAGTGAGTGCTATTAATCCCAGGCTTTTCTTGTGAGGAACTTAGACGACTGATTTTTTGTGTGCCAAGGCAGGAGGAATAAGGTAATGAGATCACACATGTTACAGCTCTTATTGAGCTACTTCTCAGCCTCATGTGACAGCTCTTTGTTGGTATGAAAGAGGCCCCATTTCATACAAGACAGATCCCTCTAATTGTGCCACAATACTGTATTCTGTACATACAGTATTTGGAACATAATGCTGAGGTAGGGATGTGTTACTGACACAGTACTTAGGTTGATGCTGGTCTTTACCAGCCCTGGCCATATTGAATTATGTCCAGAATTGAGAAGAGCTAGTGTGTTTGACAGAGAGCACTATTCACAAAGGAATATCTATTTCTTCTTTAGTGTTGGGAGCTCTTGCAAAACAAAAATCCCCAGTGTCCTGCCCAACTCAACATAAATGAACACCGTAGGTGGCAATTACACCCCCAGGAATTTGCTTTGTGTATATGAAACACGACCTCCTTCCCCAGATGAAAAGGGTTCCTGCCATGAGTGTGTTTCTATTTTCTCCAAATCAAGGCTAGCCAGACTCTAAATTATTGTCCAGTGTGCTCAATGAATGCAAGGAATGCAGTCTGATACAGGAAAAGATGTGACCTTGAGATTGTCCTTAGGAAGCCATGGATGCTTTGTCTTTTCCCAAACTAAAAGTATGATTCCTGTCCACCCGAGCCAGAGATTCCACACGCACATCTTGCATGCTTCAACTGAGAATAGCTTTATAACTACCTTATATCCATCACTGCTCCCTTAAGGATATTTTCATAAGGTACTGCTCAGTCAAGACAACTTCCAAACCCCTGAGGCAGCGATTCCAAAGAAAAATAGATATTTCTCAGTTTGTTTTCACACAAACAGCTGTCCCTTGACTCTTCATAGTTCCTGTTCCAACTCTTGCCTTCTATTTTGCATTCACATATCCCCCCCTACACACATACACATACCGAGGAGACAGACAAAAACAGAAAGAAAGACTCCGTCCAAGAAAATATGTGCATACTAATGCAGGCACCTTCCTTTTCCTAGAACTTTATTTTTTCATAAGTGATTAAATATTAAACCTACATTTCTGCTCCAGTTAATTGCATGTCAACACACAGGCAGAAAAAGGCTAAAATAGGGACAGAGAGTGAAGGACAATGGGAGGGGCAGTCCATGATCTCTACCAAGGGGGAAATACACTACCAGCAATTGGTGCCAGATGGGTTAAGCAGTGTGTGTGTGTGTGTGTGTGTGTGTGTGTGTGTGTGTGTGTGTGTGTGCATGTGTGTGTGCATAACTGTCAGGAAGAACAGCCCCATCACTAATTCATGGACAGTTTCCCTTCTTCTGAGCTAGCACTGCTCTTCAAATGACCTTTCCTCAAAAACCCCATTCCTCAAGCATACATTTTAATAGTGCCATCATCTAGGCACTTGTGTGCACTGTATTGATTGATAAAGACATATGCCAGTAATGGATCAGGTGTACAGCACTTGCATTGGCTTTCTAGGATCAGAGGGCTGGTATGACACACAAGAATGTGTGGGTCTGGAATGGCAGTTTGTTGGTGCATGCAGCCCTGTGGCCATCTGGGAATAGAGGTGGTCAGCTCAGAGAGAGCTCTGGCTCAAGTGAATCATGGATTAGCAATGGTTGTGAATGGCTAATGTCTAGACAGGGGGGGAAGAAAGGTGCTGGTGGTAGAGTTGCTTATTCCATTCTCCCACTTTAGCATGCACTCGCTGACAATGGCAAGGTCTCTATGTATATTCACAAACATGCTTGATCTCACTTGCTCACACGCAATCCTCCTGTGCTTGGTGAGGGCAAGGATGGCAGGCACACAGACCTCTCTCAAATACCTCTCCTGCCTGCACTTCATACTCCTCTCTCTAGACTGGACCAGAGTGCCAAGTCTGCAAAGTTTGTGTTAAGGTCAACAGAGCTACACAAGTTCCTCCTCTGCTGCGCCATTAGTAGGGGCGTGCCCTTATGACAACCACCTGCCTGTCATGTCTGGAGGTGACCTCCTAGTGAACGAGGGACGCCAGGGGGAGGAGGACTCGTTGCCCTCCATCATTGCTTGAGGTCAGACTACATTTCCATCTCTCTCTTCTATTAGATTTCCATTTGAATCAAGGTGTGCTTTCTCCAATGAACAGTGGGGATCCCTCTCTCCAGACATCAATTTGCAGGGTCAAAGTTTGGTAATCACACTGAATTAAGAGGAGGAAACAGCATCAAATGTATCCATATCAAAGACATTGAAGGCTGTGGCTAAGAGTAGACAGCTGCTGAATAGGACTGAGGTCTTGCAAATGATTAAAAGTAACCTTTGTAGGCCAGCGTGGTCAGACACACTGTCTAGCAATATGCTGCTCGCTGTATTATCCAGTACCCCGATTGATTTTTACAGCTTCAAGCTCACACAATGACTGTTTACTTGAGACAGATCACTTGAAATTCAGTATTATTGAGCGCTTCTTCTTCTTGCCTTTGGTCCACGGATGTATGTGTGAAGCAGTTGTCGCTTGCGTCAGTTGAATGAACACTAAGAACACCATCATTTGTTAGGTGACATTTGTTAATATGACAGTGATTACATTCAGTAAACACATGTAAATGATGGTGTAGCATTAGCTGCTCATAATTTCCAGTGTATCACCATATGTTGGAAATTGACGTGCCATCCCAGTCTCTTTTCTCCTTGTCTCTTTCTTTTTGCTGTTCTTTCCTTCCACCTATACAGCAGTCAGCAGTGGCTGCATGCCTGTTCCAATATGTAAATCATCCATAATTCAACGCGACCTGCCATAAATCTTCATTAGGAAGCAGAATAAGAAAATGGAGCTGTTCGCATTTTTTATGCAAGGTAATTATGTAAAGACTCTATCTGAAGGAGCAAGGAGAAAGGTATTCTACACCAATGCATGTTATTGATGTCTTGCCTTGCTGTGAATCATAACATTAACTTGCAACTGTTCCTCCCTCATCATCTGTCCAGTCTCAGCTTCCCTCTCACTCATTGACTCCATCAGCCATATAGATACCAAAGCATGCCCCGTCAAGCTGTCCTTTCGAGACTCTTCCTATCCATTAGCCTCCAAGATAGGAAGAAGAAGGTTACAAATGAGCTATCTGATCACCTGGCTCGGTGGGCTTTTAAAGAGTGGCTTTTGCCAAGGCTTCTGAGCTCTTTGCTTACTTCTCGTTTAGCTAACAAGGTTTTTCAAGTGGCCCTTATTGATTTGATTTGGGTCTGCTACTCTGCACAAGAAAACACTCTGTGGCGCACTAATGTACTTTTCATTCACCTTTATTCGGAAACATAGCAAGGAGATTATGAAAGATATTCATCACTTCTTGTTACCTGAGCAACTCCCGAGAAATCTTTCTCTGTGTCTCTCTATATTGTGCTGTTAATACAGGTATCAGTAGCTTGTATGCACATGAAACTGCAGATATGGTTAGTGTTTAGCTGCTGCCCGAAATACATCTCCATCATTTCTTTAGTCACCTTCTTTAGTCTTTATCTCCTCGGCAGAAGAAGAAAACCTTGCACACTTGTGGGATCCAGTTGAGCGACGTCAGGCATATCAGTGGAGCAGCATATCAGCCACAGGAGCGAATCAGCACATTCCCCTTCAGGGCCACAATAGCGCCTCATTTCCAGTCATCTCAGCTGAAATGATTTTGAGGCAGCCGCACTGAAGAAGCATGCCGTGTGATATCTCAGCGCATCTTTGAAAAGAATTTCAGGTAGGCAGGGCCCAGCTATGGCAAGAGGTGCATTTGATGTGTCGAGCCTCCCTAAATCAGTCTAATCTCATCTGCCCCATTACCTTTTGTCCTGCTGCCACTCAGAAGTGGATCAGCTGTTCATTGTCACTGTCCATTAGTCTCCTTTCTTAGTGGCCATCTTGGCACTCTGGTCAAATCTCACCCTACAGCCTCTGGTTAAGGAACACTGAGGCAGAAATCTGTTATCACTGTTGTATTAAATGCTTGTAACATTTGAAAGTGCTTGCAATATTTTACTTTATGTGAACATTGCATTAAATATACCATATGTCCAAATATTTGTGGACACCATTTCTAGTGATTTCATTCATCTATTTTAAGTTGCACTCATTGCTGACTCAAATGTGCAAATTCCCATCTTGTCTAGAAAAACCATCTTGTCTAGTTCTTATAAAAAACATTGACAATAAAGCAGGACCCTCTGCAGCAGAGAAACATGTACCTGTTGGCACTGTTGCCAATGTGCCAGGTGTGAGCTAGAGGGCTACAAAGCCCTTCAGCATCAAGCTGTGGAAAAGGGAATTGTGTTCTCTAGAATGATGTGGCTCCATTCATTACTTTTGGGATGAGCTGAGGAGATGGGGTTGAGGGAGGGTGGCAATATCCTGACTTCACTAATGCCCTTGTTGCTAAATGGAATCCATTCCAATCAAAATGCAATGAATGAATGAATGAATGAGCAGGTATCCTCATACTTTTATCCATATTGTTTATGAGCCAACACAAAAGATCCATAATGAAAATCTTTTTCAATTTACAAAGCCCAAGAATGTCAAACGGTATTTAGCTTGACATAGTTAAATAATGAGAGTTTGGTTAATGGAAGTGACAAACCATGAATTGTAAATACTGTTGTGTACTCCCTCAAATCCAGCATAACTAAAACAAGGCTGGAAAATGGGCCAAGTCTTGACAGTCTTGACATCCCTAAAATGTACATAGACCCATCCAACAATTGAAAGTCTTGTTAGCCCTACTCAAAGCTGGTGAGGCTGTAACATGCAACAGTGTCTTCAGGAAAATATTTTGGTTTGTTTACAAAGTGACAACCATAAATATATTATAAATGAAAGTCAGATTGTCCAATTATTAGCCCTTATACTAGGCCCTCTGCAGATGGAACATTAATGGCTTGGCCAGTGAACACAGAGAACAGAAATCCAAACATATGAGGAATGTTACAGAGCAAGGGTCACTTAAGGCCCTTGCTAATGGTCTTTGAAATAAGCTAATATATAAAGCAGTAAGTGCTGGTGGCCAATGGTTCTCATGACGTCATGTAGCATAAATCATGAAATTGTGTGTGCATATGTGTGTTTGAGAACTTAGTAGTTTGTGCCCAAATGACTTAAATTCAAGATGCTCCTGAGTGCTCTTAAAGCACCATGGTGTGTGGTCATGCCTCATTAGAACGCTGGCTGGTGCAGCAGGCTGTATTGGTCCATTAGCAGGCGGCCAGGCCTGCTTGGAGCTTAGGCCTTCCAGCAGCAGCTGGGAGAGGGAGTGCTGGAACACCTCTACTAATGGAGGGCCTGAACACGACGGAAGCAAGCTGGAGCATATGCTCCTTGTCTCAGAGTTGCTGAAAACAAGGGCACTTACTACAACACCTACAAACAAACAGGGTGTAAATCAACATCATCATTGTCTTGAATATATAAAAGGTGTAATTCACAAAGGTACTGAGCTACTTCTATTAGTAAACAACACATTTCCTGGGACTAGTTATTCACAAGGACATTAAGTTGACAGATGGATTGCTCAATTCAGATTGTAGATTCTGATCCTGCAATAGAATTTTAAAGAGTATATTCACACTCCGAATATGCAGGTCTCCCATCCACTCTGAACAATGCATGTTAGGGGGTCAATAATGAGCATGCATAGGTGGGGCTTAGGTAGAATGTAGCCAATCAGAGACTTTTCTACATTGCTGTGATGAATAGTAAGAGTTTGAACATTTACAATGTCACTACATAATAGAGGGAAAAATTCTGTGTCCCATCGTCTAGACTGCAGCAACATTTGAAAGAGATGGGACATTTGTAGTAACGTCACCACACAGCCAAAGGTACTGAGGAGTATTTATAGAACAGCCCTACTGAGGAGCCACCCTAACACAGCTGCAGTCTAGGATGTGGAATGTAACTACTATTTCACTGTTGAGAGTGGAGTGTTGCAGTGAGGAGGTAGAAACAATAGAGCAGCCCCTCTCCTGGGCTTGGCGACTGCCTATAATCAGCATCAAAAATACTTTATTAATCCCAGAGGGAAATTGCAATTATTACAGCTGCACCCATTTATATAAAATCATTCATAATGTGGCACAACTGGAGCAGATTAAGAAGAAGGGCACCTAGAGGTGTTTAAAAAGGGTTCAGCTGTGCTACACATGGGGCTTATGTTTAAGTTTATTTGAGGCCTTTTTCACACTTGTCCCGATTACATAAGTCTGCACCCAGGACTGATTGTGGGCTGGCATGCATTTTTGCAGAATGGTAGCCCCTAGGTTCATCCATTTTCTTTATTTTCTTTGGATACAAACACTCAAGCCTGAAAAACAGCACTTAACAAAGTCATTGCATTTCCCTATGCAGGAACACATGCAAACAAGGAGCTGTTCTTGGAGGAGCAGCGGTTTTCACCATGTAGATGATGAGCTGAACACACATGAGGTGAAAAAATAATTAATCAGATAATCCCTCACATGATGCCAGGAGAACACAGCACCCTCACTCACAACAGACTGAATCAGAGTCCACTTGAAGTAAAACCCAGACCACCGATTTCAGAAGGACCAGAGATCATTTCTCTGGACCACTGCCGGGCTTGAAAACAGCTTTCACACTTGATGAAACATACCAAACTATCAGAGAAAGCGCTCCCACATCTGGAAAAAACATTCAGTGTGTTTTTGGTGTGTATGTGTGTGTTACCTGTTTAGGAGAACACCTGTTTTCTTCACCTGCCATGACCCTGTGTGTGTGTGTGTGTGTGTGTGTGTGTGTGTGTGTGTGTGTGTGTGTGTGTGTGGGTGGGTGCGTGCATGCGTGTGTTAGTAGGCAGGGAGGTACAGATATTTGAAAGGACAAAATTGTATAGAAGTCATTTTTGCAGGACAATCCCTTTAAAGTTGTGCTTACCAAGTGCTAACATCAGTTAAATCGCTAAGCAAGGAATCTGGTTCCCTGAATCGTATATAAACCTCTGCATCATCTGTTTATTGGCAAACGCATTCTGTAAGAAGCTGCAGGAATGGTCCTGCTGGTTTAACCCTCCTTATGATGTGCATTAGAGCAGGCAGTGTGCCCTAGCTGTTCCTTAATCAGGCTAAGGAGCTTTTAGTCCAGGGGAGAATTAATGCTCATGTATAGCAACATGAGGCAGCAGGGTAGCCAGTAATCCTAATCAAATGCTTGATTAGGAACTGGGTTCTTGAAACTGCATTTCATGAGAGTTTTTAGGGAACTCTGATAAGAGTTACATCAAAAATTGACATGGATTTTCTTCTGGGCCCATGTTTGCATTGCTCCTCTTCCTTTATTTATGTATTTGTTTATTGCATATATGAAGTCATTCTATTTGACATTAAATTTGCCTGAGGTGGAAGAAGAACAGCATTCCCATTTTTTCATCAAATCTAATATATCAAAGGAGTGTCCTGGCAATACCTGTTAAACAGATGTCTGTTTTCATATAGATTGCCTGCCTAAATGAAAACTTCCCCCCAGGTCCTCTTTTGCCTATTATTCCTGCCAACCCTGAAGAAAAGAGGAATGACCTAAAGGACTGTGATTACAGAGAGACTGGGCTGATGTCTCCGGTGTGTGTCTAACAGACTGTAGGAGAGCTGTGGAATGCAGGCCAAAATGACTGGATTCATAATTCATGTTCCATTGCGCCTGTTCACCTCAGCATAGATCATTCCACAGAGCAAGCTCTCCCGATCTCACTCCCTCCCTCCCTTTCTGGCAGATGTCAGATCGGGGATTACTTTCCAGATGGCTGCCACTAAACTTCAGCGTTAATCATGGTCAACACCTCCTCTCTCAGGAGGTAATGATGGCAACCTACTTTCTCTGCTTCTATTTGATCCCCTTTCAGCCTACTCCTCACTCTTCCACCAACACGCCCCCCTCTCCTCTGCCCACTGAGTGCTCCAGCTGAATGTGCCCCAGCCCTGATGGAGTTTTCCACAGAGAGCTCAGAGGGAGGATAGTCACGGTCTCCACGAGGCACGCCTGATGGGAAAATAAGATTGCGAAACACAACATTAACTCGGCTTCTGCAGAATTTAATCTGGTATATTAAGGGATTAGTGATAGACCTCTTTTGAAAACACCAAATGTTTGCATTTCTTAACAGACCTATGTGGCCTACACAGTGTGGAGCCCTGTTTTGTTGCACAAACATGTTTGGGGCTAAAGTGGGTCTAATTCAAGCATACTGCCATTCCATCGCAGGATGACATAAAATAAATAAACCGAATGCACGTACGGCATACAGTCATGCCTAGCTGCCTAGCATTCAAGCAAACATGCACAGTGCTAATGTATTCTGACATTTTCATAGGATGCCCTCCTCTTTGTGTCCTTTTCTGTGTAAGTTCATTGAATATGCTTGACACTTGGTGGGGGAAATGTGTGCAGCGCTATCTCTCAGAATGATCTTGAGAATAAACTTATTTGCATTACGACTCCCAGGGACCAGGTACAACTGAAGTACTTAATTGGCATTTTTACAGCACAGGCAACATTATTATACTTACCAAGGACAGACTACAATGACCGCTATGAGATACCTCCTGCATTAGGCCACATCTGGTCACATTCTTCTCACTATGCTTTCATCTTTAGGTTACTTCTTTCAACATAATTTTCATATCATTGTCATACCCCCCCTGTGTTATAGATAAATAAATGAACCAGTGTCACCTTTTCTTCTTGTGTATTGAGATAATAGTAGTGTCTGAATCTCTAGACAGTATTATTGTTGTCTGAACAACCTCTGGTGCTTTAGTTAACAGCTAACAAATAAAGCAGAAGTGAGGAGCAGCTGAAGGCGGTTTTTAAACAGAACAAAACAATATCACCTTTCCCCATTTTGTGCTCTGTTCACATTGTGATCTAGACATAATATTGATATATCACCCAACCCTAGTGGTGGTGATTATTCAACATCCTGACCTTATTAACATTCTTGTTGCTGAATGCAATCAAATCCTCACAGCAATGCTCCACAATATTAGTCGAAAGCATTCCCTGTTCAGTAGAGACTTTTGTCCATATAGTGTATAATCTGAATTCTGTATTTGTATGTTTGCATCAAAAAAAGAAGAAAAAAAGCAAAGATATAAATGTAACGCCTGTTTTGTTCATAAACCAAATGAATTTCTGGCTAATTTGAAAAGCTGAGGAATTTTTGAGGAATGCCCTTGATTGAAAAAGCCCCACCCAAGGGCGGGCATTGCTTAAGCCAAGGACACATCATGGTAGTTTCTACTGAACCAGGGAAAGTGAGTCACCTTGTATTTGCAATGATATTACATCAGATAAGAACTTCACAGAAAACAGGTATGAGGCTCAGTCGACCAAGGACAGTCCTGTCTAGACGCATATTGGTGAGTAAGTGCAGTTGATAAAAGCAAACCACTTCAGGAAAAGGATAAAGGAGTCCTCTGTTAAGTTCTAAAGACAACAGCATAACCACAAGAAGTAACATGTTTGAGATTCATGTGGAAATGTAACTCATCCCTGAATGCAGTTTGTCTGTCATAAATACTGTGTAAGATCTACTTTGAGGGAGTTACGAGATGTAAAAAACACAGTTTATGTGATTCTTCAGTAGGTTTGCTTCAATATCACAATAATGTGGTTCCACTCATTTCACTCATTTCCTTTTCCTATGCAGTGTCACACACTTCAAAGCAGGAGGATTTTGTTACTACCTCATTAGTTGAATCGTGTGTAAGTGCAGGAAAAACATGATGAAATACTCCAGGAACTTGCTTGGTTCCTGCAAGGATACCACTGGATACCATTCATATTTGAACTGATAGTAGTACCATTACCAGGAATTAAATTTGGAATAAAGCCCAAAATTCTTGATACAGTACAAGATCCTTGAGGAACTTTTGGAGGTTCTTCAATTCTTCAAGGAACCTTTAATAAAAGGACAAAGTTCTTGGAGATTCTTGAAGGTTCCTCAGTAGTACCGACATAATTTGGTCAATACCCTTAAAAGTACTGGTACTGCTACCCAACCCTGGTGTTTGTGGACAGATTATTGGCATTGTGCAGATTTGATTTCATATAAAGACAAGGCAGAGTTATGAGTGCTAAAGGTTTACAACTTGAAAATGCGTATCCTAGCTCATACCCACAATACACCCCCTTGGAGCTTATGGGTAGAAAAAGCAACAGAACAGCACTGTACACAACTGGATCTGAGATGGAAAACAATCTGTGTTTGCTTAGGGCAGAGCATTTTGACTTGGCAAGATGGAAGTGAGTGTGTGAGGGAGGGGCCATCTGTTTGAGGAGAAGATATTCCCATGGTGAGTAGCCTACCTGAGCTTCAAGTGAGAAAGTCAGCAGAAATAATAGCCTCCTCACTTGGCAGTAGACATTGTATCCAAGCAGCCTGCACTCATCTGCAATGCAAATGCTGAATGTAGTTCAGCGAAGACATTGTTTTGCATTATACTGGACACCTTTAGTCTCTTATTTCCAAGCACCTCAGCCTCACATGTGCGTCATGAAGAGAGAATGAAAACAAAGAAAATCTCAGGTGGTCATTTTTTTACCGAAAGCAAACATAAAGTGCTTCTAAACAGCACTCCATTTACAAAAGCTCTGTTTTCTCTCTGAAGCATTGGCAATAGCTATTGTTCTATTTCTACTGCAGTGCTGAACTACTGTGTGGGTTAGTCTGAGTGGGCTAACCAATTATTCAGTTGGTCAGTTGGAAATATATTGTTATCCACTTCCCTGCATAACTTTACACCGGCCAAACTTTAAACCCAATGTGCAAGATATGACCTGCGTATTATGCTAATACTATCATTGTATGTACATATCTCATTTAAAGCTACATCTTTAAATCAGATCCATTACAGTGAGTTTGACCTCTGGGTTCTAAGCTCTAGTCTCTCCAGTCAAAACATCAGGCCTGCTATTTATGACTTCATTATTCGTGACATTATGCTTCGTTCACTTTTGCTGCAGCATGCTGAGACTCCAGGCGTAATTATCAGAGCTTAAATGCCAGAAGGTTAGGAGGAAGCACCAGAGGCTGAGGAATTAGAAATTATCGGTAAATATCAACACTCCATAACCGATATTCCTTTGACGCCAACTGTAACTATACAACAAAAAATCCATCAGTTACTTGGGTGCTTCCCAATGAGTCATTGCAGCATTTACAAAAATGCTACCTAGTGACTAAAACATCTTGAGAGGGGATGCACTAGCCTTCTGGATTGTGGATTTATGGTTCAACAAATTGCTCTGTGGAGAATGAATGCTGCTGTAGAGATTGTACTGTAGCGCTTTTTAGCATTTCAAGGATCCAGGTGTTGTGATTTGTAAAGCCTCAACTGTTCATTTACTACAGTTCTCGTGCAGAAATGGGTAAATTATTCTTTAAGTGGTGTAGGTTTAGGGATTGAAAACACTTTTCTCTAGCACATAAATCACATGTTTCAGAGAGAAATCCAAAGTGGGAAAACAGTTGAATGTTCTGTGTATAACAGCTATAGGTTCGGCACAATCACTATGCTTTTGTCATACAATGGCTGCTTTAATACCATCAAATAGCATCAAATACTGTGTATACATTTGTATTTTTATTGAAAAAATACAATTCAATTAAATAAAAATACTACCATAACAAGGCTTGCTTTTGGTTTTGTATAAAAACAGGGGTGACTTTGAAGTTAACATCTGATAAGCTGCCCTTTAGCCATAGTGGTGCACATATTCATGAATAATAAGAAAAGTTCATGGACAATTATTCTTGGTCTTAGATCACTGTGCAATTCTCAATTCTGCCTGTCTGTGCTAAAGCCCCTCTCGAGGTTGCTAAGTTAAACCATCAAAATGGTCCACTTTAAATGAGTTGGGTATTGTAAATTGAACTGTTCAGTTCACAGAGAAAATGGCTGATCATTTAAGGAAATTACATATCTCAGCTCTCAGACAAGTGAGCAGTCCACTGAGCTAAGGTCAGCATGACTATGGGCTTCCAAAAGTGTCTACTTCCAAAACATGAAATCAGTCAATTTATCTAATGATAAAAAAAAAGACTGATTTTTTTTAGATCTTCCAGTTTGAAGGATATTTTACTTTATTTTAAAATTGAACAGTATTCTTTTTACAGAACCAAGTGACATATTAGTGTTGTTTTTTTTTATTTATCGATGTAAACACAACATCTTCATAGGGACTAATTTACGCTATTGTTGAGTTCAGAAGGAAGGTTATATTTTATTCATACTGAAATGCATATATCTAATAAATGTCTCACACTGTAATGCATTGTGAGTAATAAATGCAATATTTTTCACGAGTTATAATGATTGTTGTAATAATAATTGTAATAATTGTAATTATTTGATTGATATGGACATTTATAACTATAAGTTCTTCAAAATCTTAAAAAAAATCCCTGAATTTCCTTTATTATTTTTGTCATCTATATGTGTATCAGTATTATCCCTTCTCCCACCCCCTCTCACTGTTCAATTAGAGACTGCATGTAGACATAGACAGAGCACACACGGACAGAGCACACACGGACAGAGCACACATAGACAGAGCACACACAGACAGAGCACACATGGACAGAGCACACACGGACAGAGCACACATAGACAGAGCACACACGGACAGAGCACACACGGACAGAGCACACATGGACAGAGCACACATAGACAGAGCACACATAGACAGAGCACACATAGACAGAGCACACACGGACAGAGCACACACGAACAGAGCACACATGGACAGAGCACACATAGACAGAGCACACATAGACAGAGCACACATGGACAGAGCACACACGGACAGAGCACACATGGACAGAGCACACATGGACAGAGCACACACGGACAGAGCACACATAGACAGAGCACACACAGACAGAGCACACACGGACAGAGCACACATAGACAGAGCACACATAGACAGAGCACACACGGACAGAGCACACACGGACAGAGCACACATGGACAGAGCAGTAAACATGCACTGGAAGCTCCTTTGGCATTTAAACTGAACTTTAATTCAGTTGGAAATGAGTGAATTGTAGCTGTTTTCCAAACTTGAATACTCGCTGACATTTCATTACACAATGATGAGTAGGGTCGATTGAGGGTTGTAATGAAATGTGTATCAAATCTGTGGGTTACTCTGATTATAAGCCAAAACAACATCAGGTAATTGGCCTCAAAGTGTGGATCTTGGGTTTTAAAAGGTAAAATCAATTCAATTAAAAAACTCCTCTAATATAAATTTAATTAAATTTTATTGATCCTTGTTAATATTGATGCTTTTATGTTACATTAAATTTAAAAGCTTTTAAACTTTTGAAGCTTAATTTCTATGAATAAGGAAAAGTGTGATTAATCACAGCAAAACTCTACAATTTGTTCATTTTATTTAATCAATCAACAGCCATAATAGATTGTTTGAAAAAAATCAATAGATGTGCACGTCTTAGAAAATATCTTAATATTTAGTGGATGTCCTATTTTTATATGAGTGTATATAATATACTTCATTATCAGTAGCTTAGGAACAAAATGATATATTTAGAATCCATCTTAGTACATGTGTTGCAGGATCATGTTCACGACGCTGTTCAAAACACTCCAGTGATTATTATTATTATTGTGGTTATTGAATGCTGAGAATAAAGGTAGAAGGCCATGGTTTGGACAGCACATCTGTTTAACTGCCTTCAATTAAGCCTCCATCCATTACAGCTTTTAACATCTCTCTCACTCATAATGTGCTGGCTTTAACCCTATGGCTGAACAGAAGAGCAGCTTTATCGAGCCCTTTCCTGTTAACAAAAGGATGGCTATCAGCACACAAACATCCCTCCAGCGGACAATTCACAGGCAAAAAAAAAAAAAATACAAAAAAAAAAAAAACAATTACAATAGCTCTTTACACCTTATGTGATCAAGTTGTGTTTTACTAGTGCTGCTAGACCAGCAGCGTAAATACCACTTGTAAAATATCCATTAACAGGATTGTCAGCAGGTGCTCACTAGCCCCAGCAGCAGGCATTGCATAAATGTCATCCACTGGTCTAACTACACAGCAGAGCAGGCACTGAAGAAACGCCTGCCAATGCCAGTTCAATGAAGGGAAGGTATAATATGGCCCCTGACGCAGCAATCAATAGAGTGTGTCTGTAGGGGGAGATTCAGTGATCCTCTTGGGCCACAGATTGGATCAGGCTGTGTAACTGAAGCTGCAGGGCTGGGTGGCATTGATGTTAGGCCAGGCCAAGACAGGAACCAAGCTTCTGTTGAGTCACAACTTCCTATGCTGGCTTTCTATGCAGCAATGCCAATCACAATTCCCATTTTGATGTTTACAAAAGTGATGCATGTTGTAAGATAATGACAGTGCAGTTTTATGTGTTCTGTGTTATGTAGACACTTAGGGTGCTTTCAGACCTACGTTGTTTAGCCCAGATTTTCTGACTTTTCAGTTTTCAGTCTGAATCTAAATAGCAGGTGTGAAACAGGCTGCGAAACCACTCGTCTAGAAAACTCTTTTCTAGAAGGTTCAGACCAATTACAGGAAGTTGACTTATGTTGCCTTGTGGGCAAAAAAATAAAATAAAACAAACATATAGAAGGTAATAAATACACAAGCATTGGATCTGACCATGGTCCAGACTTTCAGATATGAAAATGCTCATAGTCTATACCTTATAGCATTAGTGTGTATTTGACATACAATCTGAGGTATAATGTGTGTTTAAAATCTGAGTCTCCTCCAAAAGTCCTCTCTAAATATGTTGTAGAATTTTCAGGGCTGAAGTGGTTCACCTGATTTAGGGCTGGACAATGTGGACAAAGACATTTCCCAATATGTTTTAGACGAATGGTGATATAATGATGTGAAAAAATGAGGACACCCCCTGAAATTCCTTCTTCTGTCTTTTTTACTATATGTAAACATATTGAAATTATTTCATGTGTCTGTATCTTTGTGTTTTCGTCCCATGAATTCCTTTTAGTGATTTCTAAATTACCGCTTCCTCTCAGTCAGTTGCCACTCAAACACCGCTGGAGAATAAACGCTTTGAAAAGATTATCTGTTAGCCATCTCTGTAAACAATGAAATCAGTGTATACTATGACAACTCATTGCATTCAATGTTGACTTTGTGCTCTGTGATGGGAAGATGGGATGGATGGCATCTTTCCATTCAGAGAAAAAGTGAGTTCAGTTACTCTTAAGTCGGACCAGCATGACCACAGCTACAATTAACTTCTCCTGACAGCAGGGTAAACATGTAGACACTTGAAAGCCTTATGGGTCTGTATTTATGCAGAACTGTTTTGACAGTGGCCTGTCCATTCATGTCATGTGATTCGTCATTCTGCATGTCACTCAGAAGTCTGCTTTCTGTCAAAGTAGGCTATTCTTTGCTGCATTCATTTACAAAACCCACCAGACCTTCAGATGATAGCATGCAAGATTATCATCCAGTCCTTATCACGCTTTCCTCCATGCTTCCCAAAGCCCTCAGTGTTGGACTCTCCACCGCAGTCCCAGAGACAACTAGAGCCCAGCTGCCTCTTTGTTTGGCAGTGCCAGGCTGGCAGAGTTGAGGAAGAAAATGGCAGACGGGCATCAGGCCCAGCATTGGCCCTTCATAGGTCCTCTGGTGTGGTACCCATATTCCCTCACACTGAGTGCACTCATACCAGAGCGACGACAAAGCTGAGAGGGATGAGAAAGGGGGCCATGTTTGCAATCATAAAGGATGAAACTGAAGTAGACATTAAATGACTGACTGAGAGAAAAGGCTGGTAGGCTGGTAGTGTTACTGTGTTAAGTGAAATAACCTAGACTGTGTCTGTGTGTGTGTGTGTGTGTGTGTGTGTGTGTGGGTATGAGAGAGACGGAGCTAAGAAGCGTCAAAGCGTTCTCCCATTCCTCGCTGTCTCAGTCCTGTCGCTGTGGGTTAATATAAGCGGCACACAATGTTTTAAATAATATACCAGCCTTACAGATAAAACGGATAAACATATAAAAGATTCAACAGCCATAGAAGCCTGTCATAGGAGAGTTCCACCCAGAGACAAAGAGAGAGAGTGGGGAGAGAGAGCAGTACTGAGGTATGAGACAGAGAAGAAGCATTTAGGCAGTGCATACTGTACATATGTTTGAATATAAAATAGCCACTGCTGAGTGGGCCATAGGTCAAGCCTACTTGAAATGCCCATTGCATGAAACGCCGCATTCTGGCCAGGCCAAGCATTAACAATGTATGGGGCAGAGCCCCAATACAGCTAATGAATCACCTAGGGAATAATAAACTAGGAAGCTATTGGGGTGGTGTGTCAACAACAGAGTCTACACAGAAAGAGTGTAAACAATCCATACCACACACACACACACACACACACACACACACACACACACACTTGTGCTTCAGAACTCAGTACACTCTGTCCATCAATTGCTCAATCAGAGGACCTGTCGTAGACTCTCACATCTCCCCTTAAGGCTGTCAGTCATGAAGTGCAGGGCAGACACTACCTCACCCTAAAGCTGAGGAATCTATCACAGCTATTGCACATATGCTGAATAGGAAGGGACCCAGTACTGGCCCTTGTGGAATACCATATTTGTATTGTGCAATAAGAGCATCCCTTATTAAAATTATCGAATTGTTTGTGGTCAGTCAATTACAAAATGATCCAAGAGAGAGCAGATCCTTTATTTCCTACAAAAATGTCAAGCCTACCAAGTAGAAGCTTGTGATCTATCATAGCCTTTGAACTATCAAAGGCTGCACTAAGATCAACCATGAGGAAAAGTGGGATATTTATACTCGAGCCTTAAATTGTTCAGCCCAGTACATGGTTGAACATGGCACACAATCCAGCACAGCAAACAGTCCAAGGTAGCATGTGGCCAGAGAAAGACAACAGAACCCAGCATAACACACAGTCAAAAGGCACACATTACCAACACAGCATATGGCCCTATAGAGCATATGGGCACCATCTCCCAACACAGTACATGATCCAACCCAGCACACAGTCCAAGAAGCTACATTGCCTGACAAAGTGCATGAACCCTACACAGTCCAACCTTGCAACCTCCACACCCTTCTAATTACAGACTGCCCATACAAAGCCTAAGTGCAAAGCAAACAGAGTGACCCAGTCCAACTACATGACATAAAAATGGAGAGAACACAGACAATAATGCTGCTCTTCGTGTCTCCTCTCACCCTTCCAATGAAGCAAGACAGCAGAATTATTGTACAGCAGAGAAGAAGAAAACAGACGTGTGTTAGGGGGAATAAAGTGGACGCAGGCTGTAAATGTTATTGTGCCATTAATCACAGTGACAGCAGGAGGGCTCCCACACCCATCAACCCTGGGAATTCTGCACGCTGACAAAGAGGTGGAATAAGGCTCTCGAATAAGCAGCTCCCATCGATCCAGATGAGAAAACTGTAACTGACCCGGCTTGGACTCTGTTTTTAGGCTCGGCTGGTTGCTACCAAAGACCGTAATTGAAACCGGTGCCAGGGGTGCACGGGTAGGATTTTTTTTTTTTATCAGGCTTTTTGAGGGAAAAAATAAAGTTAAATATTAAAGGGTACACGGTATTCTGTGTCAGAACTGTCAGTGGTGGCAATGGGAAAAAAAACTCTCACGTTCCACATCTGCCCCAACATCCTGTCACTGTAAATAAACAGTTTAGATAGCAATCGGCTGAAGTGCCTTAACTAAATCTCAGATGAGTGTGCTTTTATGAACTGAGAGCAGGATGGAGTGACTGTTTTTTATTTTCTTTTTATCTTCCATTTCATAGCCAGTTTACAGTAAAAGGCACTGTAATTCTGCATGCATATTCATAAACATGCATATTTCCATAATTGTTTCTCAGTGGAGATGAATAAATCTCTCCGGCAGCATTGGCTAGGCTGTGTGGCCCGTTGTCGATACCAGCACGAATGTCAATAAGAAAAGGTGAGAGCAATTATGGTGATCCATGTACTTGCTAATATTTCCAAAATCACAGACTTGTAGGAACTAACACAATCCAACCTGATGAGGCCCACATATAGAGAGAGCTGTCAATAAATAATATTTGTTCAGCATTCTTGACACGATGTATGCTTGTCACAATTGCATATTTTGTAACATGCTGCCAACACAATGCAAGACAATTTTCAGTCTGTGTTCCCTATCAGCGCTTAGAAGAATCCACGAAATAAATATACATTATGGAAGTTAACACACCGGAATAAAAACCCAGAATAGACGTCCAGAGAATATTAGAAGGCGCCATCACTTTGTGGCAATCTGTCTTTTTAACCTATAATAAAGAGCAACTTGCGCATTCCTAATCAAACTAGCACAAAACCAGCGGAGCATCAGGGCGCAGCCTTTTACCCCTTGTGTAATTTCCTTTCACCCTCCAATTCTTTCCCTTCTTATCCCCTGGCTTTTGGAAGTCTGGCAAGCACAATAGAGTGGCCATTGTGCCACCCAGAAGCCGGTTAAAGGCTTTTCTCTGTGCTCATCTGAGGCAGCCGTCTGCCTCAGCATGCACTTGTCTGTTGTCTCCTTTCACCATTGTACACGGTGGCCAGAAGGAAAAAAAATATTGATCAATCGCTATGACAAACCAACAGCCGGAGTGGTACGAACAAGGCACAGGCAGAAAAGAGGCTACCTAGAGAGAGCAAGGTGGACAAGACAGACTCTAAAAGTCTTCAGAAGACCTCCTGTTGCTGGGACAAGGAGATGGCAGAGAATTGGATTTGGATGATTGTTCCAGTGGTTGCTGAGCACCACTCTTATCCCCCAGCCCCTGTCCTCACCTCCCCCAAAACCCCACCACACCACCACCCACTCGCTTGACTAATGCAAGTTCTCTGAGCCTAGACAAGCCTTGATGAACACACTGCAGTCTCACAGATTGTCTGATTGGCCCTTGGGGCTGGACATCTCAGGCTTGGTCAGCTCTTTTTTTCCCTCCCTCTGACTTCATTTATCAGTTCAATCAAAACAAGTGAGAGCTTCAGGGATGGAGAGAGCATGTACATGTCAGAGTTGAGACATAAGAGAGTTGGAGAGATGGGAAGCGTTACAAGAGTAGCATATAGAAAAGGAATTGCTACAAGATGGTGTAGAAAAAAAAGCTCAGGCTCAAGGGTAGAATGATTTCAGTATCATATTAAGAAATCATGCAGTGAAGGTACACAGATTAAACCCCACAACCTTTTCTGGAACTTTTTACGATTTACAATATTTTGTGGAAACTAAGACTAGACTGCATCCTATCAAAATCTGTTTGCATCCTATCAGAATGAAGTAACTAGTAATTAGTCAGTACCTACTAATTACATGATCACTGCTATAAATATTTAAGTAGCCACTGATTTCTTGTTAAATACTATGAATTATTCAGTACATGGTAATTATTTAGTAATTACTATACATTTTAGTAACTTTTAAATTGTTATGTAACTAATAATTACTTGATCACTTCTATAACTTATTCAGTAACTATTATTAATTGTTTAGCAATTGATAACTATTTGACCACTATCATGAATTAGGTGGTAACTGCTAACTGTTTAGTAATTAGTATAAATGATTCCGTAGTAATTGTAAATTAAGTAAGTGCTGATTATTTGGTAACTACTATAATTCTTTTGCTAACTACTGTACATTACTGAGCGTCTTATGTTTGTATCTTTTGTTTGAAGGTGAGGAACTGAAGCTTGGGCCCATATACAGGCCTTTAGGGTTTAAAAGGTCAGCACTTCTATATGAGTATTACATGTAACATTTAGTCTATTAATGAAGTGTCAATATTAGAGTGCACTGTATGTTTACAATAAAAAGTATAAAAAATCAAATTTAATTTTGATCCCAGAAATGAAAACATTTGTATAGTTACAACCCATGCATCTCTCTCTCTCTCTCTCTCTCTCACACACACACACCCTCTCTCTCTCTTTCTCTGTTTTATCCACTCTGCCCGTCTTTGACCTTGACTGAATCATTAGGGTAATTAGTCCAGCTAGTTCTGTTCATCACAAAGAGCCACGAGCACAGTGTTAACCTGAGGGTCTTTCTGCTCTTCCCGCTTTCTTTCTCTCATACACATACACACACACACACACACACACACACACACACACACACACACACACACACACACAAAATATAGTCACTCAACCTTGTGATCTTGCCCACACCCTACATGCCCAAGCAGACTCCAATTGCAACAAACAACCCTACTCTACATTTTATCATTCCATTTACAAACATTAGCATTCATATAAAATGCATTCAGAATAAATAAAGAGGGATGAGCTTTCATATAAATAAATATGCTCTTTATTTTTCTTTTTGGTCATTTGCAACGGTACTGACAGAACTGTGCAGTAAGTGGCAAAGCAGGAGCTATATGAAAAATGTTTACTGCATTTCAGGCCACATTACTTGATAACTGATATTTTTGGCCTTGATCATTCTATTCACTTTGGAACAGAATGGAGCTCAGTCTAGCAACAGATTTAAGTGACAACCCTACTTAAGGTCATTACACAATATATATATATATATATATATATATATATATATATATATATATATATATATATATATATATATATATCTGCACAATATACAGAAAAATATTACAGGGAAGGGTCACTGAAAAATATTTGTATCATTTATATTCAATTTAATATAAATTTAATTTCATTCCTTTTATTGTGTGAAAACAAAAACTATCAAATTTATCTTGGAAAGTCATACATAGAAATTCATGATGATTCACATAACCAAATACTATAGCTCCAGATTTTGCAGACAAGTAAAGCGAGCAGCTGAAAATGTATATAATTAAGCTTAACGTCAGGCTATTCAAAATGAAAAGTGTTCACTGAATAGATATTGAACAAGAATGGCAGTAGCTTGTTTTTTTAGCTGTTAGCCACTCTGTGTGCAGATTCCAGACCCTCAGAGAGACGATTGACTTCTTGTTTAAATTTGTTGTTGATGTTCAGTAACAATAGAAAAAAGGTTCAGTTTCTAATTAATTTTACCTCAAACAGACACACTGAACGCGGCATCCACCTCACCCCAAGACTCAGACAAGACAGATTCCAAACGAGTCTAAGACGAGACTGAGACCGCTCATTTATGGTCTCCAGACCGGTCTTGAGTTGGGGCAACAAAAGACTGGGAAAGTGGTTTGACAAGTCCACATTTCAAATTGTTTTTGGAAATCATGGATGTCATGTCCTCCAAGCCACAAAGGAAAGCGCAGTCTGGCTTGAGGCTTGCGGAACCAACCATCACTCCCCCAAAACTCTCCGTACCATTTAAGGGATAATCCTCCGGTGAGGGGGTGACCCAAGTACACCGCCTCTGGCCACTGGTCTCGACCATATCCTGCTGATTCCACGGGTCTCGGAGAACGGCTCGCAGTGGATTGCCAGAAGGCTGCCGGTGAATGTGGACAACCCTAGTACCTCCATGATCCATCAGTCTATCAGTCAGGATAGTGATAGTGGTAAAGGCAGAAGTACTTGCAGGGTTGTGGATTTAAAAAACAGGAAACAGACATAAATACTCTGAAAACTAACACTAACCATCACAAAACAACAAGTACACAAGACAAGTAGACTGACAAGGATGGACTGAAATAGAATGACTTAAATAACAGGACATAATTACCAACACCTGGACATGATTACAAAAGGGACACAGCTGGGAATGGGCAGAGACAGGACATGTGCTCAGAAGCTCAAGGGGAGATCAATAAAACAAGGAAGAATACAGAGATGAACAGGACAGGTACATGAGACATTTGCAGTTGCTTTAAATGTTGACATTTATTTTATTTATTTGTTTTCATGTTAGACAGGGTCAGTCATCCCAATGTGCAGTATAGAAAAGAACCGTTTGAATTAATTATACTCTATTAAGGCAAAGATTAAATAGTATTTGAATTTTACTGGAATGTGTGCTACGCCAGAAACTTCAACAACTACATGGGGAACATCACCTGAAGAACTGTAGGATGAATGTTATGACACATACCACTGTTGTACATCCAACCCTATCATAAAAAGGGTAATATTACGGATCGAATGCCTGAGGTTGAACATATCTTTTGAAGAATTCAAAGTGTTTTGAATGAAAATTTTGGAAAAGTGAAAATGGCATATTTATAGAATGACTCCCATAACTTAATGAGGATAATTAAGAATTGAAGTCTTACAAGTTATTAAATGTTATCAAGGTTTATCAAGGTGGTGAGGACTGGATAAACATGCTGTGGTGGGTTTTTATTACAGCTTTTGTCAGTGTGTCAAGTTGTAATCAAGAATGCAACACAGCATGCACAACTTTCCCATAAATGTCTTTATGTACATTATGATGACATCATTGATCACGTTGTAATGCCATTATATTGTACCCCCTCATACTTGTGCCGTTTATCTCAGGTCATACTTTAGCATATTTGTTTGTTAATGTTGTATCACTGATATATCAGTATATTATTCTTATTATTATTATTATTATTATTATTATTATTATTATTATTATTATTATTACTATTATTATTATTACTATTATTAATTTAATTAAGAAAATGGCAGAATTGCATTTCTCTAAAATAGCTGAATGCCAGTCTAGTGTCTAGTGTTATGCAGAGTTCAAATGACTGAACTCAAGGCCTCATGAGATGTCTTCCTCTATCATTAAATTCCAATATTAATTGCATTCAAAGATGGTATTGTCAAGAGGACCCAAAAAGATGGAACCCCATAGGTTAGATGTCATCAAACCAGTGTAAAAGTACCACCCCTTCATTATACTCACTTCATGCTGGCAACTTCAAAGCAAGTTTCCAGACTGTTTAGTCTGAAAAAGCTGCCTGCAAGAGCCAAATAATATGGGTTCCTACAGAGGCAGTTCAGGCCAGCTTTGAAATAGGGGCTAATACTTCAGTAGCTGTTGGATAACTGGCTATTAGTAAATGTTCGACCAGTTCTGTCGACAAAATGACCGAAATTGGGATGAGTGGAGGACACAGGGTGCGAAAAGTTGGGAAAAACAGACATTATAAAAGAGAGGAGATGATGGAGAACAAGTGAAAGAAAGAATCTAGACAGCTTGAGCAATACCAGCCTGAGCACATACAGTGCTGCCATGGACAGGCTTGTGTAACAGACTGGTGCTTGTACTGAGGCAGATTAGAGGAGGTGAGATTGCCAGTGTTTAGAGGAGCACTCCAAAAGCAGTCCTCAAAAACACTTTTAGTAAAACACACACTCTCACACTCCTGCTGTGTCATGCTGGGTATTGCTGAGTATGCCATACCCAGCCCCCACCTCGATACACCGACACATGCCTCCTCTCCAAGACTCTCTGGAACACAGAAAAATCCCTGGTTGCCTTTCTGATGGACAGTGTTGGTTTTTCTCAACTGCTCTTAAGAGGCTCACTTCTCCCTGAAAATAAAGGGCAGAAATCTACAGCCTCGGGCACTGTTTGTCATATTTCTCTCTGGTGTGAGCCAGAGCCTAATGCAGCATGCACCCAGACCAGTGCACACACAGCTCCTCTCCCGTAACACACGGTTGAGATGAACTCAAGGGCCCACCTGCCACTTTCCATTGGATTCATCACTGCAAATGCAGGACCACTCATGAATAGTCGTGAGGAGTCATTTGTTAACTACAGTGCAGTGTATAAAAATGCAAGTGTGTGATGAATTAGGTACGCAGTTTGGTTGATTATATAAATTAAATTTTGGTTTTATGCAGATTATTGTTTTAACAGCATATCCTTAAACAGCATCTTATTAAAGCATTAGCATATTTGTTCAATTACAGTGTTGATACAGGACCAGACTGCAAGCAAAAGCTACAAAAACACTGTAATGTAATAAGCAATTCCTTGAGTATTTTTATATTTAATTTGCTCACTGATTTATACTCACCATCAAAGTAATGCTTTCACCCTGAAGGAACTGTAGGATTGCAATGATAAGAAAGTTAAAGGAGCAATAAATGAACCAAAAATGTAGACTAACAATATTTATTGAGTTATACCTACAAAAGTATCTTCGTTAATAATCTTTGTTAACGCAACATACCAGACATCTCAGCATGGAGTTGTTGAGCAGTGTTTATCAACCCTGTTCCGGGAGGCACACCTGCTCTGCATATTTTACAGCTTACTCAACTCCTCACACTCCTCACACACCTGATTCAACTAATCAGCTCATTAACAAGCCCTTCAGAGTTGCAATGGGAGTGTTAAAGCTAAAACATGTAGGGCAGATGTGCCTGCAGGAGCAGGGTTGGGAAACACTCTTGTAGAGGTTCCTAATGGTGGCCTGTGATAATTCATTCCATGCATCTTAAATATTCTGACTCAGTTCCTGCATTTTTGTGAATATTTTGTGAAATTGCACCTCACACCATGATACCAGGCCTTCTGGATGTGTGATGCATTCCAACAAACTTTTGGTGCTGACCATGGTCCTCTCCAACAAAGCATGACTTGTCACTTAAGACATGGAGAACCGAAGTCCAGCACCGTTTGTTGATTTTCCTGCTCCAACAAACTTACTAAACTTGGTAATTAATGGGTTAAATCAGGTGTGATAAAAAACAAACAAACACACAAATCTCTGCAGGAATCCAGCCTTCCGGGACCCCACCACTGACTTAAGATGACCCACTGCCATTCTCAGTGATTCCATGACAGTTTGGCATGACAGCATTGCAGTCTTTGGTAACATTGACATGGTGTTAAGGGCAGTTGTCGAAACAGTCTGCATGTGTGTGGCCCCGCATTGTGCAGCCATCTGCCAAAAGTGCTGGCAAAGCCAGGAAGACTAATGGAAGGGTTCATTACTTGCCGAATGTTCACGCCGCACTTTTCGGACGATCTGTCGGCACTCCCTTTCCACGGTTTGTGTAGGTCTCCCAAATCCTTCATATCATTGGTGCATGCCTTCTTCTATCCACTGCCACCAGAAATGTGCTACGGTAATACCCTCACAACTTGCATGGGGCAATATGTCGATGCATCCATCTCACTACCTGAAGCCCTACATTGTGACCTCTATTGAATTCCTTCAACTGCTCAAATTGCTTCTGAACTATACTTCACATGAAAATGATGCTACCAACACAAAACATGAGTCAGAATAGAAAGCATGCACAATAGGACAACCATATGTCACATGCATAGACTTTCATGCATCACAATGTCAAACCTACCTATCAAATTTCCAGATCCTTCTCGGTTTGATGATGAGTGTAGTAAGTCTGTGATTCCTTGCCTCAGAATGAAAAACATGGAAAAACTGGAGTTTTACCAGAAATGTTGCTGATCTCTCATTGTGTTGTTTCAGTGTCATATTCTGTTAACAAGCCAAAGAGATCATCACTTTCACGCTCTTCCCCACATTTGTCTTTCTTAAGTCTCACTGGTAAAAAATAAACTGGAATGTTCCCTCCTAATCTGTATTTAGGTCCAGTTTGGTAGTCAATTGAGGTAGTCCCTTTGTATGGTTGGAGTGGACATCTGAGCTGGAGTCTTAAGTCCAGCACAGATACCCATTTGCTCACAGTGGCTTTTGCTCTGTCACAAGGCCATTGGAAGAACCGGGAAAAATCCTGGTGGGATGCTATGGGTGTAGGTCACTGAGAGGGTGGCCTTATCATCCTTAATAGGTTGACAAAATGAAATCAACTAAAAGCACCAACCTCTCAGCAACTCTGGGCCAGTCTGTATAAAAGTCTTGTCCATCACTGGCCTGTCTAGTGTATGATGGATTTTTTTTTTTTATGATGGAGGGCACAGAGGTGTTTGATGTACATAGTATATCAGATCCCTGTACTGAACTCATCTGAAACTCACTGAAAATCTTTATTTAGCTGTGACAAGGAAAATACAGTTTGACATTATTAATCCTTAAAGCAATCTTTTTGGAATAAAATAAGAAGAGAAAATGCAGGAAAAAGGCAGCAGTGTGTTTTAATATCAATAGAATCGAGTTATTATAGAATAGAATATATAGAATATAGAATAAAATGAGGTATTATAATCTGTGATTAAGAGCACTAGGACTAATATAATGCTACCAGCAACGGTTTCTGTTTCAAACAGTTTTTCTGTGCTTCTTCTGAATAAACAAAAGTACCTTTTGTAAGTCTTCCATAATCAATGGCAGGATTTGAAAGTGAAGTTTGTTGCCATTTCCAGGAAGCCTCTTGTGGCTCAGTTCTGAGACTGGGTGGAAGAATAAGGGAGGGCGGTCTGCTACAGAAATGAGTCTGTGTGCCAAAGCTACAAAAAAAAATGCACCTATAGTTCCCCCTCACTAGAGAAAGAAGCTTTTCTGCTCACTATTATCTTTTCTCCTTTTGTTCTCACATATTTTCATCTCCTGACTTGTTGAAGTGTTTGCGCTCCAGTGTTGGTGCTGGGGGAAGGGTATAGCAGGGGAGAGGAGGGCAGGAGAGAGGGTGTAAAAAAAGCCTCAGCCATCAAGAAGCAATCACAGCTGGATGGAGTGGGGCTATGAGCCACAGACAAATGGGAGGGAAGCAAATGACAGCCTGCTAAGGTAAAAAGGACTGCACTGGCAAGGGAGAAGGGAGAAGGAAAACATTAGGCCTGCATAAAAAGCCTAGGTCGACAGGCACATTTGATGCCTTTTAACCCATGGTGGAACCATACTTGACTGTTAACACATGCACAAAAACACCTGCATGTGTAAAGTATCTCCTCCTACACATCCATTCCCATGGTCAGCGCTCATCATGAAGAAGTCAGACGCCTAGGTTTGAGAATCAGTGCATCTCATTTTCCCTGTAACTCAAATTTAGCCAATCAGGATGATTTAGTGTCTGAAGATTCAGGTTGGATTTAAATCTATGAAGGCAGCACTACCTCTTGAGAACAAATGCAATTGGTTCACACAATAACCAGTGGGTGGAGATTTCAAAACTTATATAACTTTTAACAACATATAATAACTATATATATATATATATATAAATATATATTTATACTTAAATAAGATAGACTGTCTCATGTCATTTACTGTAGAATTTGAAAACAGTAGACAGCTTCTGTACATTCTAAAATCAGAATCAGAAATTGAGGGAAATTACAAAATTTGCAGATTGCTAATTGGTATTTACACAGAACTGTTTTATGTTAGCCCTTTATCTTTCAATTTCCCACTAAACTAAGGGTACCAAATGCACACAAGCAAGTATGTAAGAGTTTACTCCTCAGCTCAATATGGTATGCAATATGCATGATGCAAACTTGAGTATAAAAGCCATTATTGGATATAGGGTCCACTGTGCTCATGGCTCTATTTCCTTAGAGCTGTATGTTCACAGGGCCTTTATGCCCTCAGACCTTTATATCATAACTCAATCTGAGACATTTAGATATATGAATTTATTAAACAGTTTAGTTTCTTGTACACCCTCTTTGACCGAACAAACGGCCGAACAAATCTGAGGAACGAAAAGTGAAATGAACCCCCCCAGGGTCAAACAAAACTAACAGTGCAGGACAGCAGTACTTGGGGAGTTCCCATTGTTCCATTCCTTATGAAATATTCACACACAATCGCTGCACCAAAAACAAGGCAGTAAAATAAAATGTTCATTTTAATTATTTAAAAATAAATGTGTGAATAATCTATTTGTTCTAGATTCTATTTGTTAGAAGCTGTTCATAAACACAATTTACTAAGTTATGCTACACAGTATTGATTTACCAATGCCACGAATATGACTTGGCAGATGTGAAGTCCATTAAAATATTCATTAACTAATATCTCATACTACCATTAACATTATATGCCATATATATTATATATGTATGTATGTATTGTATATGTATATGTGTTATATGCCATTAGCATTATTGGTATTGGTACATGACATAAACTGTCATCACATTAAACACTGTAGCATCTGTCATAACAGTTTGTGTCACTTGCCAGTTTAATCTCTTGATGGGTAATTGACTTTGCTTGGAGCAGGAAGTAGCATAACCATGTTTGGTTAGTACACGTACAAGCACCAGTCTGTTATACAACCAGGCTGGCCCAAAACAATCAAACAAACTTTTATCTGCTAAAAGAAAAATAAGTACATCCATATCAATTTATAATATTTTCCTCACTGAATATTGAGGTGCTGTGGGCAAGCGTGACCAGATGTGAAATTCAGGACAAGAGAATTGGGCTACGTGCGAGAAGAATTTGAATAATTTACATTCAAATCAGACACTAATTCTAGTAAATTAACATCAGTATTACGAAGAAATTCATGATGATAACAGATCATCAGCATATGATTGAGACAAAAATATTATGCACAGGTAACAGTTGGGTTACTGATAAATTAAGCCCTTTTCAGAATAAAACATCTTTTCAGCAGATAAGAAGGTAATTAAACTGTTTGGCCACAAGCACATTTTCCATGATCTGCTTTGATCTGAAGAACTAAAAGCAGGAATCATCAACTACTGGAAACTGAAGGTCAAAATATGACTTTAAATCACTGATAAAATTAACATCTGGTTCAGTAACCACCTTAATCCTTAAATCCACTTTGTATGGGTTCCCCCACCAGTGGCATGCGCACAATAAAACCAGCAATCTGATTGGTTCTTTTTGTTGAAGGGTGGGTCTGAGCACCCCTTAAAAAAGTCAGCGTTGTCTCTGTCTCTCTTACATGACTAAACTGTCTGAAACAATAATCACTCAGAATCACTGCTACAAAAGGGAGATGACTTGATTTTGTCAGGCTGAATCCTGGAGTAGTGGTCTTCTCTGTGTACAATAGATCTTTAGGACAAGAACGTGTGAATAAAGGGTCTCTGAACTGCACTGCTGCTGAAGCAAGTTGTTTTGTAATTTCTGTACTGTTTCCTTATGGATATAGTTGTGGGTTGTGACTTGTAGGTGATGAACACACTGCTGGCACATGGAGCTTTCAGAAAGGAAATAAAGTGTCTGTGTAAGCCAGTGTGTGTGTGTGTGTGTGTGTGTGCGTGTGTGTGTGTGTGTGTGTGTGTGTGTGTGTGTGTGTGTGTGTGTGTGTGTGTGTGTGTGTGTGCGCACGTGTGCATCTATTGATTCTTCCTCTAATGTTGTTTCATCTCTGTGTTTCACACTTGTGTGCACACACACACAAAAAACATACAGGTAGGGTGCCTTTGTAGAGCAGGTGATGCCCATCTGCTAGGAGGGCCATGTTCATAAAACAACAAAGCGACAAGAAATCAAAACTGTACACACAGAAAACAGCACACGCAGCTGACTGGATGGAATGATGAGAGCACATAGGATTTTGGCCTTGATTGGATGATAAGAAACGGGGGATGACCCGTACTGCCCCCAAATGAAGCTATGTAGGACATGTAGGGAGAGCACTGTCAAATCGTCATGGCAGCAGCCAACTGAGGATGATGATCTTACAAACTATTCCATTTGAAAGCATATGTAATCCTGTGACACCTGATCTGGAATCTGTGTCAGAGTGAGGTTTGTGAGGATTAATTATAGCAATGATCAAAGGTGATTATGATATGATAAGCTCATATACAGCTTGAGAGAGAGAGGGAGAGTGCGAGAGAGAGAGAGAGAGAGAGAGAGAGAGCGAGAGAGAGAGAGAGAGAGAAGTAGGTAAAATGACACGTCATAATAGCACATTGTGGATATTGTTAATAAGAGATTAATGTAACCTTTTTATACTTGTACATTTGCTTTACTGCCCAGTCAGACCCTTTGATACCATCCCAGGCCCCTAAGCAAAGTAAAGCCCACTCACTTATACCGCAAATCTACATTCTCTAACAAATCAACATTTGGTTTTGCATACAATCCTTATTTTCTTGTTTGCCATTTTCTATAAACTATGCTTATACAGACGTTAGTCTATAATGCTAACTTATTTCACTCTTTGACCTCGAGAACTCGAGATCTGCATTTTCCTTTTTCTAGACTTTATAACTACAGTCCCTATCTAACCACTGGTGTGAACATTGAGCCAGTGTGTCATCATTGTCTGATAAATTATTAGTAAGTAATCCAGCTCAAAAAAGAGCTAAAAATAAATGCCAAAGGAGCCTTCTAGTGCATGTTTACTGCCCTTCCCATGTGTACATGCTCAACTTGTATGCAGACTCCAACAGTGAGAGGGGGTGGGGCTAATGACATCACTGACCCAGATGTTGGGTTATAGAGGAGAATGAGGGAGGGGCTGTTTGAGATTAACTTTCTGAATAAAAGAGAGCTTAGATGGGTAATATTGATACATACATATCAAACATTTTAAAGGACACTGTCAAGTACACTCTGGATGAACAATTACCAGCAGGATTTCTGAGATGTAAAGTGTTTTTTGTCCTTAATAGCACATAAAGTTGTAGGTGCAAGTAAATGTTTTCATAAACATAATCAAATCCAAATATATATCTAAATTCGGATCATAATTATATCATATAAAGAGATATTCACCTGGGAAAAAATCATCTGGAATGTGGACTGTCTCCTACAAATACTTTCCTCAATTTTGGTGAATAAATGTACTTTGAACTACAAAACCTTCCCTCAAAATTGGCCTAGGGTTCTAAAGGTTTGGTTGCAGGTGAAAGAAAAAACACTTACCTTGGTTTAAGTGGTCTTCCCTAAACACACAATTATAACCATCAGCCATTCAACAGTAGGGACAAATTTGTTAAAATTTGTGTTTATTGTTCTTCATTGATCTTCTCTATTGTGTAATGAAGCCTTGAGCAGACACTTCTCAATTTCATTAGAAATGTTTATTAGTACATAATTGGAGGTCTGTTACATGAAAATGATAGATGTGTAATAATTGGGGTAATAATTAATGATAAAGACTTTCTTAAGACCTTAAATCTTAACATCAGTTATAAGTAAAGCAGAAATGTTCATTACACAACATGTAAAGTGGGCAGATGTTTTTAAGTACTGAACTCTGATGTACTGAACTCTTGCATGGAACATTTACTGAGACGGTCAAGATTTTGTTTTTGCAAATATGTACCTTGAGCAGATACTGAATTTGCAATGCAAATTGACTCATTAAATAATTCTTTAGTGCTTTTAAGTCTCTAATTAGTGATGATTATAAGCTTAATTTAGAAAATGGAACACTTGTTGATGTTTTAGTGAGTTTTTACAGTCTCATTAAGTCAATAAATTCTCATGAAGCAATAATCCTGTCACTATCTAGAACCCACATTAATCAAAGTGCTACACAGTAGCACATGCAGATTTAGGTTCTACTTCATAATAATGTAATATGAAAATAACTGTAGTGTGCATAACAAGGTGGTAAAAATTGTTTTGTGCATTATTAAAACAAACAAAACATTATTGAAACAAACTAATTTGATAACTACTAAGCAAGACTTTAATTCTTTAAAATACCAACAGTACCAACAGTAGTCTCTTTAGCTTTTAGACCCTTTATCCCACACTTCCACTCTTGTAAATAAATTATCATAATTAATATCCATTTCATAGGCCCTAAATAGAACCCTGTGGGACTCTCTAAAATATGCTAAAGCAAGCACTTACCAAACAATTAACAGTAGATTCTACCTTAGGGTTAATAGCTGATATAAAAAAACCTCAGGTTCAAAAGGTTAAGTAGTTAACTATCTCTGTTTGGATTTGTCCCCTTCTTCCAAATAGGGAAATGCTGTTCTCCGTTAATTACTGTTTCTACACACAACTTTCTACTCTGTGACTTACATTTTGCATATAGTGCATTTTTGGGATCATAAATCATTTGTTTGGAGCCCTTTCAGATTCCTTTGATGTTAACATCTTTGAACTTGGCATAAAAAAGTAAGCAACTTTCAAATATTTTTATGTAATGAGGCTTAAGCCCATAATGAAGACTTACAAGAGCAATGCAACAAGTAACTTCCAGTGTCTTGTCTCATCTCACTGTCAACACAAATAATCACTTTTCAAAGCTGTCTTGTCACATCTGCAAGGGCATATTTTCCATGATATCCATAAATAATGAAGCCTATTGCTGTTATACTTGATGTGACTTGATTTATGAACACCACAACATGGTTAGGCTTAAGGTACTCTTAAGGTAAAAGATGTGCATACACTCATCATGGCCATGAATGCCATGGCAATATTGGGCTTTTAATTATTTATCTAAACTGTAAAATGTATTAAAATTGTAATTTTTATGTATTTTTAAATCAGCACAGGATTAAATGTGTATATACAATATACACATTTAATATACACATACAACATCGTGACTGTATAACAGGGGGTCTCAAGTGGTGCAGCAGTCTAGTCATTGCCCCATCATTGAAAGGTGGTCAGGTCAATCATCTGCAATGCAATAGCCATCTTTGGGCTGGAGTCAAAGCCCTCCTACTTCTCCAATAACTCAGCATGACCCTAACCAGCGCCGATGTCTGTTACAATGCACAGAATTGCCATATTATTCATAAATGCATTTACAAACAATGTATTAATCTTCTTTATTAGTCTTCACTTGGTGTAATGGATATTGTGCTGATTGTTAATGATGATTTGTTTGTTCCAGCATCAAACCAGCAACCTCATCTGGTTCCCTAACCACTAGACTACAGCCCACCCCCTCAGCTCATTAACAAGCCCTTTGGAGTTCCAGGGTGTTACAGCTAAAACATGCAGGGCAGGTTTGCCTCTAGGACCAGGGTTTAGGAACCTGTACTGTCTCAGTTTCACAAAAACAATACACAAATCAAATCAAGCCTCTTGTCACATCACACTACACAGGTGTAAGGATGAGTGAAAACCTTAGGCACGAGTCCCTAATGGTAGTAAAACAGTTGCATTAAAAACACAGTTTAAAAATAGGAATATATGTACTATAAATGGACTATATACACATTAGCTTACACTATACATACATCATTGCACTGAAATGCATTACTGCATTGCAGAAGTAATGTATATGAAGTTTGCATTCTATTTACATGTGCAGTGGGTGTAGAATTCAGTGTAGCTGTAGTGTGACAAGGTAAGTGGTGGGCGCAATGGGAGACGTTGGTGGGTGCAGTGGAATACAGTCTTTGGTGATTGTACTGTAACTGAGCAGCTGCTCAGTAAGTACTGCTCCAGTAAATGTTACTGTCATAACATTTTATAACAAGTTTTATAGACCCTAAAATTAAACCTTGTGGGACTCCACAAGATATCCTATACAAATACCAAATGGATTAAAAATGGACTAATTAATAATTAGAGTTCAAGGGATTCATGCAGAAAGATATAGAGACACAGAAAGGGGACAAAGGGAAGGAGCAAGAGGGAGAAATGCACAGATAAAGAAGGACTAAAACCAAGAAAGTAGTAAAGCTCAAATTTGGGGAAGGAAACGAGCACAAAATTCAGGCTTACTCTTTGTGGGAGCACCAGAAGAGAGTCATTTAGGTTAAAGCTTACTTACCACGCAGTTATATACGACTCCTTCTTTCCGGTTGCAGTTCATGATATTATACCCAGAGGCAGGACTGTATGGTGTGAAAAGGGATGTGAAAGCTATTGTGAAGTCATACAAGTCACATTAATCATCAGCATGGAGCTTCATGTTAAGTCGGAAGCCTACTCCGTGGAGTTCCATGTCATGCTATGCATTAGGGCCATGGCTGGGGATTATACAATGAAATGCTAAATGTCTCAGAGTACACTTACATAAACTTGAGCACTTCTCTCTCTCTCTCTCTCTTATACACCCAGTATGTGTGGGTGGGTGTATAGAGAACATATACATTCATTTTGAATACACTGTGCTCTTCTTCACTGTTTTTCCCAGCTTGGGGTGTTTTCCGCTCACCGTTCAAAACTGATGGTTCAGAGTGATTTTCCCTTTTACTCAAATTGGGAAGTTTCTTCATGTGTAGGCGTTTCGGGTCGCATAGGGCCAAGCTGCAGTACATGTAAATTAAGTTGGTTTGCTAATGCATTCGTGTGTGTGTGTGTTAGTGTTTGTTTGTGTGTGTATGCATCCACACACAAATGTGTGTAGGGATGTGCGAAGGCCAGCTGTCAGTGAGAGAGTGCAGGCTGTGCAGTCAGTCAGGGGGAACACGACTGCTCCTGCTGCCATTCATACCCTGCAGTAATGATGCCGGGCCAGCGGAGGCAGCGCGCCGGGATCTCATTACTCCCAGATAATTGGAGCTGGTTAAAAGCAGCCACGCTCAGGCCACAGACACAACTCTAGATTGAGGTGCAGGTTTGGCCAGACTGCGTCGCTGACAGCATAGCACACTGCCCGCTCTGACCGGCCCATTGCCCCGACACACCTGCCGAAACCACCAACCCGATGGCGCCTGCTCAAGTTTTGACAGTTTGTTTTCTTCCACATTTATACATTCATATAATTTTCAATTCCTACTGAAAGTTTTGCAGCTCTGGCAACTGAAGTTTTGAAGGTACTGAAGGTGATAGGCTGGACTTCCCTTTGAAAGTGATGTATGAAACATTGCATTTATTTTTGTACAGGCAGAAAATCCATTGGATGGAATGAATGAATGAATGAAGTCACATTCATTTAACTACCAAATGACACTTTACAATCAGCATTCTCCACAATCACACTCAGCACTCAACCAACGCACACCTACTAGAACAGCAGCCAATCACACGTAGCATAATCTCTACTATGGAAATGACCTTCCACCTGAAGAACTACATCAGGCACTAGGCGGGTTCACCCAGGACAGAGTGCCAATCCATATCTGGGCGTACACACATACATTCACATTCCTGCACACACCAGGGCAATGTAGAGTCGCCATTTCACCTGATATCCATTTTTTTTGGAATGTGGAAAGAAACCGGAGTCCATAGTCCAAAGAACCCATGCAGACACAGGGGGAACATGGAAACTACACCCAGATAGGGCCTTGAAACCAAGACCCCAGTACTGATATGCCACCAAGCGAGAAAGCTGCTGCTCTCCACAAAGAACATTGCTGCCTGTCTGCAGTTTGCGTAAGATCACATGGACAAGCCAGAAGGCTGTTGGAGCAATGTTTTTTTGGATGGATGAGACAAAGAAATAAAGAACAACACTTTTATTCCAGCATAAAAAGCATGGTGGTAGTATCACTGTTCGGGCCTGTTTTGCTGCCACTGGGCCAGTACAGCTTGTCAGGTCTGATAGAACAATGAATTCTGTATTTTGAACACAACCATTTTGATCAGTTTGGTTTTGTTGATGGGGAAGGGGTGTCTGTTTGAATCAGTTTTGTTTTGTTGACCAGCCCCTTCACCCTCTCGGCGGCCCACACCAACAGTGGCCCACAAAGACTTTTTCTTGGTTCTTCAAAAGGCCAGTCCATTCCCATGTCCATTGTATCTCCAGTTTTGGCATTTAATATTTAAATCTGACAGTTATTCTTTTCAATGTTTCAAAATTCTTGATGATAGTAAGAGAAATAATTCAAAATCTCAAAATAAATATTTATTTAATGACTTCCACCAAATGAAAAGTATGTTTTTTGAATTTTGCAGATTTTTTTTTTTTTTTTTGATTGATTGATAGCGATATTGTGCTCAAACTGTTAACAATGGTCTCAAAGCCAATGACTGCAAAAAAAACCAATGGATTCAACACAGTTGTTGGCTTTGACCATTATTAAAAGTAGAAGCAAACAAAATTATTTTGAGATTTCAAATTATTTCTTTTTCTATCAGGAATTTTTGAAACTTTAAGAAGAGCAACTGTCAGATAAATAATTAAAAATGCCAAAACTAGTGTTTAAAGAACAGCAGATCTATTGCCTCATTCCTCAATAATGCTGGTATGGTTTAACTCTAGGAAGATGTCAGTGCCTTGCCTTTTAGAGTCAGAAAATATAAGTTCTATTTTTTATTTCACTGCACACAAACACACACAAACAAATGTTGACTATAAAACCCTGGCGTTAATGAGTTACTAATACATTCACAGTTGAATGGAGGAACATTGCATCTGTGTGTGCTTAGGCTGATAGAGCTGAGATTGGTCATCACATTAGTACACATTTATTCTCTCTCTCTCTCTCTCTCTGCAGCAACCCCATTAAACCATGCCATTCTCCAGACCTAGTTCTCATTTTGAAATACATGATCTTGCTCATGCACTAATAAAAACTGTGTTGCATTTCCCTGAATTTAACCAGCAGTGAAAATCACCATAATTACTGCAGCTCTCACGCAGTAGAATGAGCTCCACCATTGCAGGAACGCTGAGGGAGTCATCCGATGCAGCAATCTAAAATTAAACACAACATGCAAAAACATAGACATAATGGAGTGAAACAGGCAATTACTTGTAATTAAGGAATGGGGAATCTTCTGCGGTGCAGTCAATCTGTTGTACTGACAGACAGAGAATGAGAGAGATACAACAAATGATTTTTTTTCCCAATTCAACCACAAAACAAATGTCAATCCACACCGTATTTGGTGTGACAAGTGTGTTTTCCCACATTCCCAACATCATTATTTCATATTAATCTGCTGTATGATATATCTCCCTTTTTAAAGAACACAGCAATGCAAATCCTGTTTTTCCCATCTTAGCTGCTCTTCAAATATCATCAAAGTTCTCCAGTTCATGGAGGGTTCTGAGGGTTGACTAGCATTTCGCCTGACGAGCACATCAACGCAACACTGATGGACTGTGGTCCTCTACTACTGAGGACCTTCTGAGAGTCTTTCACAATTTCCGCTTATTCCCAGGGATTAGCCAGTATTACTCCATGTTTCACACCACAGGAAAAAAACTCTAATCATAATACAGCACAAAAGTAGTCATGATGTATGTAATTACTAGGCACTGTCAGAAAAAGGTCAGAGCCTGGTAATTACATACATCCTGGCTGTGAGACAGTCTCAAGCCAGGGCTGGGGCAGTGTTCAAAAGAACTTTTAACTCCCAATTTGCATTAAAAAAGCAATTTTGCTCCGGCAAAAGCTTAATCTGTATTTTTTAAATTGCAGCTGACCAGTGATCCAGTCAGCAGGCACATCAGCAAAGTCAGATCTGAGGGAAATATGTCTTTGCCAAAAAAATAAAAAAAAGGCAACATCTACTTATTTATTTATTAAATGCTAATTCAATAGTATGGGATCATATGTAAGTAAAGAAAATTGTCAATTGTCCGACTAGTTTAAGAGGATTTTGTACATGTGGGACTAAAACAGCATTTCACAAATCATACAATGGGCACTAAATATAGGTTGACTCATGTCTATGCATCACACTCAATGCATCTATTAGATGTCTGTTAGCCATATCGGAGATGGGGTTTCTGTGCTTTCCTCCAAGCACAATGATGGAATGGGCACATTTGCTTGTCTTCAACTCCTAATTTTGGGAGTTTGTGATTGGGAGAGTCCTAACAGGCACTTCCAAATTGAATTGCAATTCCAAATAAAAAATGTAACCAGTGTCATTTCATTGCCAAGCCTTCCTCCACAACCCTGGACTGTTGACAAAATGCAGGCTGAGAAATTGAGATTCATGAGAACAGCCTCAGCTTTCTGTTCTTGGCTGAGAGACGTGGGACCCAGTGTGGTCTTCTGCTGTTTTAGCCAAATCCAGTTGGAATTGTTATTCATTCGGAGATGCATTTCTGCTCACTGCAGTTGTACAGAGGGATTATCTAAATCACCGTGGCCTTTCAGTTTGTCCATTCTCGCATTAAAAAAAGACACTCCCACATATATTCTGAGTATAGCCTAGAAACTATTGTGAAAGTTACATCATCACTTATAGAAATGAACTCAAACCAGCCTGTCATTTACCAACAAACAACAGTGATTTCAGCCACGCTCAAAATTACATCTCCCTGTTTTGATAGCTGAGTAGATGATTGCATTAAGGAGTAGGTGTATGGTGTGAGTGCTTGGTGTAATTCACCATAGTTCGTCCATATGGTTCTTTAAGAAAACACTGTTTTCTAGATGGATAAGGAATGTTTTCATGAAAATGAAATTCATGTTGTGTTGTTTAGTGCACATTAAGGAGTGGATACACAGAGTGCTTCATTTATATCATATGTTGTATCTATCTATTTATTTATTTTTATATATTTATTTATTTATTTTCATAAACACCATTTCATCAATTTCTTGATTTCATCATTTGATCATTTTCCTCTCACTCCCTTAAAGGACACATGCTTTATCGAATGTGGATTATTGTGGAAATCATAGGACCATATACCTGGTGAAAATGATTTTAATATCGCAATATACATCACAGAACAACAGAATCAGAATCCCTCATCAGCATTTTCATTCATTATTCTGGTCACATCAAACAATGTATTATTTTTTCTTTTTTATTTTCTCAGTTTACACACAGGACACATTAAACTCATTCATCTCTTTATCTGTAAAAATAAAAAAATATTGAAAATGATTGAATGGTAGTCTCAATCAAGTTCAAGGTGCCACATCGTTATTACTCAAGTGACATGAAAACCCAACCTTAAGACGAAGCTTGAGTCCATATAAGGGTCGCTTGTGTATTCGTTTGGCACATTTACCTAAAAGTTTGAACTCTGGCTAGCAACCTCTGTGAGTCATCTACAATATACACAGATCTAAAATAACAGTGTGGGAATTAGTGTTCGTCTTTGTCATTTAATGGCTTAACTCCCTTAGATTCCCTTATAATACGTGTATTTTAGACATTCGTCACTTCTGTTCCACCTTGTCTGTCGTGTCACTGCTGTATTGCTGTGTCAGCTACCCAAAAGCACATCCACCTAGACATCAACACATAATGAATACTCCAGAGTGTGTGTGGGTGTTAGGGGCAGGCCCACAATACAGTGTTGTCATGCAATCTAAAGCCAGGAGAGTAAACAGTGTTAGTAACTGCACAATATTTACCAATCATGAAGTCACTATCCACGTTTTCCACAGTCAGCCGAGCAGAGCAGTGTGACCCTCTGTCTAAGCTGTGAATGTAGGGCTGGAACGAAGTGCTGCACTTCTGCTGAAATACTGCCAGGCCTCAGCAGGTGGCTTTGCCAGCAAAAGTTTATCTTTTTCATCTCAAACAATATATTCAAACTACTATAGCACCCAGATGCAGCTATTGCGCTCATAATTTTAAGGTAGGATGGCTATTTTTGTTTTTCAAAAATAGGACTGGGTCATATGGCCCGAAAAATATCCCAATATCTTAGCTGGACAGTGATATACAATATATGATACCAAATATAATGTGAAAAATGTGAATGTCATCTTCATTTCTTCTTTGTACACACTTATGTTCCCTCCATAGTATGTACATGAGAGCACTAATGGGGTGGATGAGAACAGATTAACCTTATTTTAAAACTTTATATAAACAATATCACCTCAGCATGTTATGCTCTGTTATATCCCAGATTATACTGAAATGAATGTTGATATATTGCCTGACCTTAGTTCATCAAAGGTTGTTTGTCTTGTTTGATAGGCTGCATGTAGGCCTAAGTTGTGTGGGGGTAGGAGGGAGTTAAACGTCTCTATATTCTAGCAACTATATTAATGAATTATACATTCTAGCAACTATCAAAAACCACTGACCATCATGTAGGGCTAGATATGACTTAAACTGTATCAGTATACTGGTACATTATCAGTATTTAATTGTAATACCAGAAAGCTGTCATGCTGTATATTTGAATAGTAAATCTTTACCTGTCTATATGTAATATGTATTTTACATGTTTTGTACATTTTTGGAAGTGCTAATTTCCCACCACGGAAATTTCCCAGGGTTAGGACCCTTCCAACGATCACATAAGATGCTTCCACTTCTTTTCAAACTGCTGCCATTGCAGTGGGCAGCTAACATGCTCAGAGGAAAGGGCTGGGTCCCTAGTTCCAATACAATAGATATCAGACACTGCATTAGACCCCTGAGTCACGCAGAGCCTAGTAAAATGTGTTTTAGTAATGATCTTCAGACAGTTGCTCTCTTAATGGTATTTCACTGACTCAGTAAACAGAGTTGGATTCTACTGTTTGAAATGGGGAAATAAAGTCATCATTCTACCCTTTAACTGCAATGATTCTATGGCATAATCTGCACAAGAGATCCTTCTGAAAACCAAACCATTTATACATAAATGAACCATGTTTTTTTTATATCTTGCACAAAACAACTTTGACCAATTTTTACATAACAGTCAATATGCCAATCAATACATAAATAAAATAAAGTCAGAGTGAACATGCTTTCAGTATATCTGCATTTGCATTTAGGCATTTCGGGCTGTGGTCAGTTGGCTGTTGGGTGAAGCAGTTTGACTAGTGGTTAATGTTGATGCAGATACATGTAGACCTAGCAGTAGGACGGTGGGACTCCTTTGTTTAGAGCTGTATTAATCCACAAACACAGATGCAAAATCAGTGTGAACTCCTGAACAATTTCCATAATTTAGAAATCCCACTTGGACACATTGTTCATATCCCAAAAAGAGGACTTGGAAAAAGAGGAGGTAGTGTCACCCTATTTAAGCATGTAAAAGGAAAATAAAGACTATCTCTGGAACCTCAAAGTGCAGTCATTTTCAGCATTTATCCAGAGGCCCACTGAGCGAACCTGCATTTACTCAAAATGAACTTTTCAGAATGGCTTGCTCTAGGAAAGCCACAAAGTCTTATCACTCAAGTGGACCTCATAAAAGCAGAAATATATTTTCCTTCCCCACACCTCTCGCCTTTTCTTTTATCAACTGCATTACTCTGACAGCTGGCCCCTGGTTCACTTATTTCCGTGTGAAAAATATGCTTCCAATTTTTGTTTTGTCATTTTTAACTGGAGCAATCCACTGAGTGAATTCCCATCAGAGCTCTAAAAAAGTTCATGTCAAAGAAAGAGTGAAAGGAAAATGGAGAGGGGGAAAAAACTGCACCAGTTAATGGCAGATTCTTCATCTCCAGCGAAAAGTGTTTGCCAGGCTTTTTTTTCTACCATCTCAATTTCTCACACTCCCTGCTATCATTAATCCCTAAGCAAGAAGGAAAAAATCATTTTCCTCTCTGCTCACACTCCAAGTGCACTATGTACTCTCCTCTCATTTCTACACGTTCAAACACAGTTATGGTCAATGAAATGTCCGGTGAAAAGAGGAGGTGTCATTTACCTGGATGGTCATTTTATGTTGCAGAGGGGTGTAGCTCCTCTGGAGCTCAGATACAGTGCCCTCTATGGAACATATTAGCTTAATACAGTTCCTCTGATGTTTTTGCCATGTACGTGTATAGTGTTTTTCAATCATGGTCCTGAAGGCACCCCTGCCCTGCACCTTTGTGAATTCCCTGTATTGACAATGCCTTGTTAAAGAGCTTGTACATTAGCCAGTTAGTTGAATTAGATGTGCTGGGAGCATGGAAAGAGCAAAAATATAGTAGTACATAGTATTGTACATGTCAAACTGCACTGTTTTGTTGTGTCACATGTAATATATTTGCATTATATCCCATGATAACTAGTCTTTATACCGGACGAGAGAATTCAGAAACAGCTTGTCCAAATTATTACTGAAGGACTGATGCAACACTTAAATTAATATAATGAGTAAATACATTATATCTAACCCATATCTATCTGTTACAAGCATAAGTAAACTTCAAATGTCCCACTTCTTTAGTACCACTGGCCTAGTACTGCCAATCCCATAAGGTGTCTTTTGGGAACTAGCATTATTGCACTTTGTGCGGCACGTCACAAACACATGACATGACTTCACACATGAACAATGAAAATCTGCTGTTAAGACTAGAAATAAATGCCATCTCATCCCAGACAGCTCCTTTTCTCATATAACCTTTCCTTGGGGCTTTTGATTCTGAAGGACAAGATAATCAGGAAATGATATACAATTATTTGGATACCCAAAATTAACCTTATTCTGGTGTCTTTTTATTGAGGAGACAACAATATTTGAGGTTCATATTATGTCACTTCCATATTTAAGTATATTTTCCAAGTATACTTTATTTAGTAGGGATATTAAAATAGTTGTTCTAGTAGTATGCTTTAGTTTAAGTTAAAATAGTTTAATAGTTTAGTTTTTAAATATATTTTAAGTATATTTTATTATACATAATTACTTTTAGTTTATTATTTCAAATATTTGATATTATTTGTTGTTATTATTTATTGATATAGTGAATTTAGGTATTATAAATACTATCAGTGCACTACACGTGTGAAAATTCAAATTTGTTTTTTTAGAAGAATGACAAACTTTTCTAACAATTTAAATAAAAATGCAAAATACACATACTGACAGATGCTACTTCTGTATGTGTAGATCTGTAATAAATATTGCTCATATCAGTCTAAATTTTTATTAATTTATTGTTCTCCACAGCCGTTAAGTTTCTTCCAAATAGTGTTGCAATCTGATAATTCCATTTGGGTGCAACCATTTATTGATGATTGTATCTAGTATATAACTAATATATCTACAGCAAATTATTAAGTGGGAGTACAGGCCAGTGCAGGCCAGTTTCTAATGTGGTAAAATATTCAGGATGACGTTCTCAACATATGTCAGGTGAACCAAACTGCTTTGCTATGGTGATTAACCTTAACTTTAAGACCTAACATCAGGGCAATGTTTCATTTGGGCTCAAATTTAGAGCCTATTATAGAGGATATTACGGTGCCAGAAGACTTACTTGGAGGGATGCCCCACAACAATCAATTGTTGTTGAAACCTTTTTGGCACCTTATTTGTATGCCTCCAACAGAGGCATTCTAACACACAAATACCACATACATTACTGTGATTTTGTGCTTTGTCCTCTAAAAAATGCTGAAATGATCACTAAGAAACCCAAGCCTGGATAATTGTTGTTAAACCTAATGAGCCAATGAAAATATTGATTGAAAATCAAAGGGCATTAAAGTATTCTGGGAGACCTGAGAGATGTGCTACTCCTTCTGCAACACCATTGAAACTTGAAGTCTGTTTTAAAACCTCACATCTCTCATTGAACATTAGACAGCAGACACTTAGCTGGTCCATTGTATTTTGAGTGTTTGTAATATGGCAATGTAACAGGCAAGTGCATTTGCTTATTCAGAGCATTAGCACAAGAGGGGTTTATCTTGCTCCCCAGACCCTGAGCCCTCTCTCTTCTCCACTCTTTCTGGGTGAGGGATTTGCTCTTGGTCAGCGCTCTGGCTTTAATTTTAATTTTTCCTGCCTTCCTCAAGTTCCTTCTGAGCATCTTCTGTCATACCTCTCTCTCTCTTTCTCTGTGTGTCTCCACATCTGCTGCTGGGCCTCGGAGACCTGGCTGAGCCTACAGCAACCATTGGCACTACCATTCTGACTGCCATCAGTCACCGTGATGTGGAGGAAATTGCATCATTTCTCTCTTAAAAACACATCTCATTAAAAGGTTTAATAGTTTTATGCAAATGATTACAATAGTACAACCATTGTTATTGCTATATAAAATATGAGACCTGCAAATGTGCAGTGATTCAGCGAGCAGGCCAGTACATGTCCAAGTGTATGTATATGCCTACAGCGATGTTTCATTGAATGAAACTGCCACCATTTAGCTTCATGAAAATGATGTCATGTGATTATGTTATTGTGCCATTGTTATGCATATTAGCTATTCCTTTGACCTTTAGATCTCTAGGCCCATCTACATTTAGATCTGTAGGCCCATATTCATAGTTTGACAGTTTATTCACCAAAAATGTAAAAGGTATTAATAGGAGACAATGACACATGGCATATATTCCCACACTGTTCACTATTCATCACACTGCCAGTCAGATCATCTTGTAGTTTGTTATGATATGTGTATCATGTCTGTAGGTTACTCTGATTCTGAGATATGCAGTCTAGAAAGGTTCTATTGAAAGATTTGTCTTTCTTCTGTGTACTGTAAAAATATGTTATTGAGGAACTTTTGGAGGTTCTTGAATTTGAAACTGTGGAGGAACCTCTTAAAGTGCTTCAAAGAACCTTCAACAAACCATACTTTTATTCAAGGTTCTTTGAAGCCCTTTAAGGCTTAGTCATAAAGAAGATGAGTCTCTATATCTCCCCATCTTCCCTTCTCTGGCAACTTAACACAATATTATTCAGATATGGGATGGGCAGAGGAGGGAAGCCAGTCAGACATGTGTGAAGATAATAGCCTCTAGTGGGGAGATATGCAAGGCAGCAGCCCTGTTTTTTTTTTTTTTTTACAGGGCCAAGTCAATCTGCTGTAAAGGAGCTCTGCATGGCACAGGAAACTCAAGACATTATCTTCAGAATCCTTTCCCCATCTGTTTCTCTCTAAACATGTTTTCTTCTCATTCTCACCTCCAGAGTTCAGTTCATGTATTCCAGGAACAGCCAGAACCTTTTGCTTAATCTTGATCGCAGATCGAGGTGAATTTGCCTCGTTGCTGGTCTAAAAACATTCTTTTTAATAAAACGATATCCATATCACTGGGGAGTTATGGCAGGAAGGGAGGGAAAGCTGCAACAGATGGCCTTTGAATGGCTCATGCTGTCACTGTTTATACAGTTTGTTTTTGGAGCAAAGGACAGGCAGATGAAATTGCACAGTGGAAATTTCAAACTCTCTCTGCTGACAAAACAAATTCGGAACATGGAGTTTAACAGAGATGTGATGACTGTGTGAAAACTCTCCTCCCCATGGTGGTTCGCAGGCAGATCTCTGGAGAGGGAATATTCCGAACTCATCCAGATGCAGACAGGGCAAATGCAGTTTGCAAAACAAAGCAAAAGCAAAAAAATACAAATTTTGTGTTTGTTGCCATAGTTATAGAATAACCCGTCTAGAAAAAGAGAGGTATACATTTGATCTGGATTATACTTTGCCTTCAGGCGATGGCACTGACATTTCAGCATGATTTTCAAATGTAGTGTCATGATCCCAAGATCCTTTTTCATGGATAAAAAAGTGGGGTTTAAGGAAGGGAACTATGATGGAAATTAGCATGATTGAATACATGTTTTGAAAGCTGGTTTGATAAAAGACTTTGAAGTTGCTGTCGAGCGTGGTGCTGCACTGCGTATGACTCAGTGAATCCCATAAGCTGCTGTACTATCTCTAACGTCCAGACTGGCTTTGCTTTAATCAGGCCTGCGTGCTGACTGTGTTTTATCCAGCTGAGGCACCAGTGTCGCTGCTCGCTACCAAACAAGCAAACACAAACACTACGCAGGGTAAACAGCACGGGGGGAGTGACACCAGGGCGGGAGACAGATACCACACAGGAGAGAGAGAGACAGAGAGAGAGAGAGAGAGAGACAGAGAGAGAGAGAGAGAGTGAGAGAGAGGACGGGGGGATTGTAGGGTATGAGACAGGGAAAGAGAAAGGAACAGAAAGTGAAAAAGAGGAAATGAAAGGGGGAGAGAGAAAAGGGGGAGAAGGAGAGTGAGGGAGAAAGAGGAAAGGGTATGGAATGAAAGAGAGGGGAGAAAGAAAGACAAGGAATGAGAAAAAGAGATGGAGAAAGAATAAGAGAGAGAAAGATTGAGAAAGGGAGAAAATGTGAGAAAGTACTGCGAGAGAAAATGGGGAACAGGAGAGGGAGCAGGAGAGATGAAAATGGTAGGGAATGAGACAGAAAGGGTGAAGGACAGGCAGAAATAAAGAAGGAATGAGAGACGGAGGTGCAGTAATAGAGAGAAAAAGAGAGAGGGGAGAGAGACAGGCTAAGAGAGAGAAAGAGAAAGAGGCTAAGAGAGAGAAAGAGAATGGGGGAATGAGAAACAGTGGGGGTAGGGGGAGAGTGGGGAAAGAAGAAAATTATAAGAAAGAAGGAGAGAGTAAAATAAGTAGAAAGAGAGAGGAGGAAAAAAATTAAAAGGAGAGAGGAAGGGAAGGAAAGGCAGAGAGAGAAGCACAAAATGGAAGTGTGAAAAATAAAGAGATGATGGAAGGACAGAATGGGGAGGGTTAGCTGGAGCGAAGAAGGAAGAGCACAAAATAGAAGGTCAAAGAGAGAGAAAAAGAAAAGGATTGAGAGAGAAAATTATGGAAGACAGCAGGAGTGGGAGAGATAGAAGGATGAAGTGAGAGAGAGAGAGAGAGAGAGAGAGAGACAGTTCAGCTGCTAAAAGAAGCAGGATGAAGGTACAGAGGGTTGATTTTTAAAGCTGGTATGATTGAAAACATTTGCAAATGAGAGGAAGTGTATTTCACCTTGTAATTGAAGTGGAAAATCTGGCTGAGCCGGAGGGAGGGTTTGGAAGGGCTGCGGTAGACAGGATGTGACTGGAGTTGGACAGGGTTGGGGTGGAGAACAGGTAGCAGTCACATAAGAGCAGTCAGTCATAGAGAGAGAGAGAGAGAGAGAGAGAGAGAGAGAGAGAGAGAGAGAGAGAGAGAGATTCAAGGACGGCTGTATAGTGGTGGAGCGAGGTAAGCAGCTGAAGAACAGTGATCTATCTCTCTTTGCAGTAGCAATATGACACATGGAATCAGGTGGAATGATGATGAATACAAAAGACAGGAGAGCTGAAAGATGAGGCGCACAAAGCAAAAGATAAACGCACAGGGCTTATGCAGCATAGAGGGACATGGCCCTTGCACGTGGCCCTGAGCTTAGAACAAGAGCAATGGCCGCCTTCCCCTCTGTATTTTTCCTCTCTTGAAGGCATAGTGACGTTCCTAAACGTGCAAAGACTCGATTATTGTAAGCCGTGTCGAGGCCTGAGCCGGTACGGTTAATGACTTGACATTAAAGCAGGATCAATGGAAAGACTCACAAGGTCTAAGAAAGTATACTTAATGAAAAGGGATTACTTCACTAAGATTACAGTCGTTCTCATCTGCTGCCTCTCGAACACAACTTTGGATGCTGTTCTTCTAATATGGCTCTCAATGCAGGTACTTAGCCCAACACTGCATGTAAATAGCCACTTATGCATCTTAAAAACTTTCAGAATTTTACCATGGTTCATTCAGAGTGCATTGGCGTGAAATGGAAAACTAAAGCCCCTTTCACACATACACAATAACTCTGAACATTTCCTTTCCCAAAGTGCAAGTGTGAACGCAAATTTCAGCATCAGATGGACTTCTCAGTGGTCTTGCCGTGTCACCTGCACACACGTCACAAGCTCTGCCCCTTTGGTAAACCAGTCGGACCATTGGCAGTTTTTTAGTATAGTACATTGATTAGTTCGAACTAGCATAATGTTAGTACAGATTTGACAAGTTCAAATCACAAGCAACAAACTCCAAGGACTGAACACATCCATGCATTTGGGCAATACATGGATACATGGGGACCTCTGAATGAAACATGCACTTGGACTGCAACTTACAACATTTCACAAGAGCACAAATACAGACAAGAATGGGCTGATTCTCCAGATAACTTATAGTAACCAATTCATGTAATAATGTTCTGTAATTTAACTTTTCGAGGCATTTAATCTCTTAAGATATATGGGTCCATGTGCCACTACTGTGAACAATGACTCAACAATGAATGATTTTTTTCTACTAGTGTCAAATCAAATCAAATGAAAATGCATTTGTGTAGCGCTGTTCACAACTGATGTCAAAGAGAAGCTATACAGGAAAAAAGGATGGGGGCATCCTCCTCTGGTCAAAGTACTTACTACATACATAGTTATTTAGGAGCCACTGAACCCCCACACATCTGTTCTAATACTTGTACTGGTGTAATGTAAGTTCATGATGGGCAACTAATCCAGGGCAGGGTGGGAAACTAGTCCAGGTCCAGTAGCCGAAAGGTGCGAAGCCAATGGGAAGTTGTGGCAGGGGAGCTTGGGATCCGTCTCAGATAGGGCAGAGGAGCTCAAGGTTAGCGCTTCATCAAGGTCATCATTAACTCTGAAGAGGTACAGAGATGTAATTAGTTTGATGTTTAGATTTATAGAGAATAGAGAATGTAAACATTACCAGAGTGTGGCAAGTGACTATAACAGCCTAACTAAGCAGAGAACCAGAAGGTAACATAAACATGGGAGCATCCTGAAACCAAATGCTACACTGAACAAGTATGTTTTCATCCTACACTTGAAAATCGAGACTGTGCCTGAGTGCACTGGAAGGTTATTCCAGAGCTGAGGGTCTTTGTAAGAAAAGGCTCTTCCCCCTGCTGAGGCCTTCTGAATTCTGGGAACTAGTAGAAAGCGAAAGTGATCATGATGGCTCATAAAGGAGGATTAGATCTTGCATGTATTTGGGAGCAAGCTCGTGTAGGGCTTTATATGTAAGGAAAATAATTTTATAATCAATACGGAATTTGACATTGCATGGTAGCCAGTGCAAAGCTGATAAGATTAGACTAATAGGGTCACATTTTCTAGTTTTAGTTAGGACCATGGCTGCAGCATTTTGAACTAATTGAAGTCTGTTAGGCCTGAACAACCTAACAATAGTGCATTGCAATAATCTAGCCTTGAGGTGATAAAAGTGTGCAATAGTTTTTTCAGCATCGTGTAAGGATATGGAATTTCTTAACTTTAAAATATTGCAAAGACAAAGAAAAGCTGTCCTAGTAATATTACCTATGTGTTGGTCAAACAATAAATCTGAATCAATTATTACTCCAAGATTACAGGTACAGCTGAGAAATCAGCCAGGTTTAACATCGTGTGTTTCTTGACCAGTAGTTTAATACCTACCACTTTAAAAGCTTTAAGTATGTGACCTAACCTAAGAGATGGGTTTACTATTGCTAAGAGTTTGATTATAGCTGGCAGCACTTCTTTAAGTAGGCTTGATGGGGTTGCATCTAGAGAGCAGGTGGCAGAATTTGTGGAGAAAATAATTTTCTCTAATTGTGACTGAGGAAGTGGGTGAACTTTTTTTCTATATATATATATTTTGTTCTCCATCTGCCACACCAGATGATACATTGTTTGGGCTTAATATTATGGGTTTAATAGTTTAACACTGTCTAATATTTTCTATTTTATGATTGAAAAAGTCCATATATGTATTGATAGTGAAATTTTATGGAATCAGAGGTGCTGTAACTGCCTGAATTTTTGTAAGTTTCAAGATTGCACTTAAGAGGATTGTTTTTTATTGGGGTTTTTTTTATCAGTGAGGATGAATAATCTGAGCGAGCTCTAGTGAGAGTGCTTCTGTACTCAATAAGACTGTCCTTCCAAGCTGAGTGGAATACTTCCAGCTTGGTCGATGTTTTAAGGTACGGGTCTGATCGTTGTACCATGGAACGATTTTCTTCTGTCTTCATTTTTTTATTTTGAACTGGTGCTACACTGTCCAATGTTGATCTAAGGTAATTCTATAAACAGCTGGTTAATTTGTCCTTTCTCCACTGGATTTGTTAGATAGTAATCTAGGGTTGATAAATCTGTGAGGTTTTCAATCATTTTTTGGTCTGAAGTTGAGCTTATCAAACGCTTCATGATATAGCAAAGGGACAAACATTTTGTCTAAGATGTAGCTCAAAAGAAATGAAATAATGATTGCTGAGGTTTGGGGAAGAATATTTAAGTTATCTATGCCAACACCCAGGGCCAGAACCAAATTCAGAGTGTGATTACAGTAATGTGTCAGCCTGGTTACATTCTGGATAATACCTATAAAGTCTATGATTGAAGTAAATGCTTTTTTAATGGATCATCTACTTTCTCAAAGTGAATGTTAAAATCTCCTGAAATTATTACTTTATCACTGCACACTGCTATGTGTGCAGCAAAGTCCCTAAATTCTTTTTAAAACTCTGAGCGGGACCCTGGTGGTCTATAAGCATTATTTAATGACAGTCCATTCTTTTTTGATGCCGGATTAGTTAATAGCCAGAAGTGAAGGTGTTATTATGTATCTGATTAATTTCTAAAATATTTTGGTGAATTATACAGACTCCACCTCCTCTGGCTGATAGTTTAGGGCTGTGCACATAGTTATGACCTTCAGGAGTTGCTTCATTTGGTGCCAGGTATTCATCAGGTCTATTCCAAGTTTCATTCAGGCACAAAACATTGAGCTTCTGATCATTTTAATTTCATTCACAATGACTGCCTTTGAATTGAGTAATCTAATACTGAGTAGACCAAACTTTAGATTTGAGCTGTTACAATTGAAATATGAAATCTGGATGTTGATTACGTTTTTATTTTTAGCCTCTCTGTCAGTGGCCTGGTCCTGGCTCTGGTATGTCTGCAGCTGTTAATGCTACTCTGTTGACTAACTAAAAGACTATGGGCTATGCTGCACAAAAGTAAGGCAGCACCCTCCCAGGTGGGGTGGACACCATCCCTACCTATAATACCAAACTTGCCCTCAAAGTTTCCCCAATTGTCTATAAAATGCACAATGATTTCTGAACACCATTTAGATATCCACTTGGATATACATCTGTAAGTCTGCTGTAGGCTTCAGTGCCTACTCTGCCGCGGACGGCTATTAATGGCTCTAATATTTCTCCCGGTAAACAGCTAACCGCTGGTGGCCCTAGAGGACTAGCTATTTTCACTTGCCGGACAATAGAAAGTCACACAACCTGAGTTCTTTTAAGAGGCTCCTCAACGGGTGCTTCGCCGAGCGGGGCAAACCTGTTTGACACGTGACCAGATGGGGAGTGCTATTTGAGTGGGTCAGCTTTGGCATCAGCCTTAGCTTTCTGACTATGCTGCTGAGACGTCACCCCTTTGCCCCGCTGTGAGGACTCTGTAGGGTACTGACTCTCCCTGAGGCTGCTGATACTGACTCTAACTCTCTGTCCTTTAGTAGACGCCGGATACACACCTCTAACCTCTCCACCTTTTCCAACTGGGAACTAATTGTCTGACACTGAGCACAAACACTATCATTATCACTAGAGCTGGAAAAGGGGTTTAAACTAAACATGTGACAGTCTGAGGGAGCAAACAACCCAGCAGCAGACATGAGGAAACAGGTGGTCACTGCTTCTGTGTAGAATAAAGAACTTACACCAAACAGCAAACAAACTCAGCAGGACCAAACAGCTACTCCACTCTCTGAGAGCTGCAGAAAGGTCTGAAAAGGGATCTTAAATGGTTAATATGGAAGAAGGAGTTTCACAAGGTGCACCAAACAACAAACAAACTCAGCAAGAGCAAACAGCTACACCGGCTAACTTAGCAAACAGCTATTCCACAGATACACCAAACATTGAACAAGCAGGAAGCCCTCAGTCATCATCAAACTTTGTATTGCATTTCATTCAAAGATTTAACCTAACATTAACCTACACCTAAACCTAATCTTAACATGCACCATGACTGTCACCTTAATCTACACCTAAACCTAATCTTAATTTACACCTTAACTGTCACCTTAATCTACACCTGAACCTAATCTTAACCTACACCCTAACCGTCACCTTAATCTACACAAAACATATTAACCTACACCTTAAATGTCACATTAATCTACACCTAAACCTAATCTTAATGTACACCTTAACCGTCACATTAATCTACACCTAAATCTAATCTTAACCTACATCTTAATTGTCACCTTAATCTACACCTAAACCTAATCTTAACCTACACCATAACCGTCACCTTAATCTACACCTAAACCTGATCTTAACCTACACCATAACCATCACCTTAATCTACACCTAAACCTGATCTTAACCTACACCTTAACCGTCACCTTAATCTACACAAAACCTAATATTAACTTAACTTTGACATACATTAACCTACATCTAAACCTAATCTAATCACATTAATCTACAACTGTAACCTAACCTTTATCTACACCTTAATCTAAACCTAAACCTTTTTTATCCTAACCCTAACCTAATTTTACCTTAATCACGTAAGTCTTAGTAGTGAAATGATGAATCCTTAATGTCTCTCCATTATTTTGGTCCATTCATTTAAAACCTAAATAAATAGCAGTTTTTCTCCATTATCTCTGTTTTGTCAATTGACTATACAATTGACCAAATAAGTATTTATGTTTCTGTGATTTTGCTCAACAGAACTACAATATATACTATACATACTATATATGTCAAATTTTTAACTTATATGGACAGATCCCTTTAAGCCACCCTTAAGGACAGCATTACCAGTTCTCATGAGCATTGTCCTGTCAGATTCATCAAATTGTGCAGTTAGCAGCATTCCAAGCCTGGAGTAGCAAAAAAAGGGTTTGTCAAAAACACTCTGAGTAATTTGTACATCTGTGGCCACACTCTTTGTGTGGGATGTTTATGACTGCGGCAGTTGCTACATGGGCAGTGTGGAGGTCAAAGCAGCAGTGAAGAGGTCTCCTCCCTGCAGGTTGCTTGTCAGCACTGATCTGATCTGCAAGAACTGTAATGACTGTACAAGCCACTCTGTTAGTCAGCTCCTGCACACTCACCTTTTACCAGCCACCTTCACCACAATGCACTTTTTTGTATTTCATTTCCTGCCCGACTTTTCCCCACAAAACATTGCCCTGTAAGTGTTTTTGTGAGCGTTTGTTGCTCTATGTATTTGTGTGTATGTGTCTGTCTCTTACAATACTTTTCAGGCATGTGATAAAAAATCACCTCTGTTGAATTATTTATCTTTTCCGAATCTGGGCCACGAGAGTGGTTAGTATGCGAGGCAGGTGCTGCCGACACGCATGCTTGAAGGAAAGGTTCTCTTTGTTTGTGGAGAAGCTCAGAAAAGATCTAGTAGGACAGCAGTAGTGAAATGAGTTGAGCTGCAGTAGGCGGGACATGGCTGGGTGCACAGGCCTGCCTTGGGCCAGGAGCTCTCCAACTCTAAATGATTCATCACAAAAAAGCCTTTACACCACACTCCATTCAGCAAGCATGCTGTGTATTCCTCCACCTTGGCCTGTAGAAATACAACCAGAGCCTGACACCCCTCTCCAAAATTGGCTGCTAATGGATGATCATATCTGGTTGATCAAGCTTTAAATATGGATCAGATGCAACAAATGGTTTGGGCCTGTTTGATAATGCCCCATGCATAGAGAGAACTGAAATGTTGAGTGATCACCACACAAACTCATCCCCAACTCCCCTACTGATCCTGAAAGTATGGATGGAGCACCATCATTCCACAGAACACAGTTTTAATGCTCTATAACTCAGTGCTCGGGGGCTTTATAACTAATGCCAGGCAAAATTCTCCCTGGGCGCTACAATAGAGGTTGCCCACTGGTCTGGACATTTGTGCTCATTGAATCACATGGGGTGTGTAAATCGGCTCACTAGCGTGTATATGTGTGCTCACTGCATGGATGGGTTAAATGAGGAGGAAAAATCCCAGCTCCAACACAAATGGCTTACTTGTTGTTGAGGCTTCTCTTTAATATTAGTATATTCCTTGTGTTACTGGTTTTATGTTTTACAATGGGCCTGAAGAGTGACAGTTCATTCCAATGTACGCTAGTTATTTTGAGCAATGACATTAAACACCCTAAAAATGCCCTATAAAATTGCACTTAATATAGCTGTTGTGAGTGACAATTAAATAAATGAAGACTGACCCCTGACTTTTGCACACTGCTGTAATTTATCACAATAATGACAACACACTGCTATTTTACCAGCCCCCAACAGGCAATGTGAGATTTTTAACACAAAAATGCCGTAATTACACAGGCCACAAGACCACAGCATGTCTCTAACAAAGACTGACAGATAATGTGTCAAAAAGTCAAATTAAATTATGTCATAATTCAAAGTGTCGTTTTGAGAGTGAATGCAATTCATTTGTATCAATGCACCAGTACAAACCATTTCAGACGAGCTGCTCTTGGTTCTGACAAAAATCCAGAGAGAATCCATTTTCATAAGCACTGGAAAAGTAAATTGCAAAAAAATACAAACAAAAGCCTTTATTGCATTGCAGCAGTGCCATCTTTGTGAGTGTGACGAGTGGTATTATGGTAAAACGGCACTACGCCAGAGGTACACCCTTAGGCAGTAGGCATTCAAATGTGTAGCCATTGATTAGGACTGAAATGAAAAGCTTACAGAGAGTTGAACTGGCGTCAGCGTGAATTACAGGCATTTGCTAGAGATGCTGTAATTAACAAATGAGATGCCCGGTGTTCTGTTTCTGGCTAGATGGATCGGTCCCAATGTACAACAGCTTCATAATCAGGATACTGCTGTAATTGCCAACTACACAAACTGTGAAAAAATACAAAAGGACAGCTATCAGCAAACTGTCCTCTGGAGTCGGGCTAGTGTTCAAAATGAATGTGATCAAAGTTGCAAGTGATTTTGTTTAATAAAATTTTGATTTAGAATGAAAACATAGTTAAAACTTCATTATGTGGTAATATTTTACTTTAAAATAAGAACTTCAAAACTGAGAAGCTCTACTGATTGTTGTAGGGAGAATGGTGTCTCTATCATTGTCACTCTGAGCCAGAACACTGCTACTGCACTATGGAAGTTTGGTGATGCGGTAGAGACTTCTCTTATGAGAACTGTGTAAAATTGTGTAACCCAATGATCTATATCTCAGCTTGTCAACAGCTGTTGAGTCTGGGATCACAAGAGACATCACTTAGAGAGTTTAGATTAGTCCAAGACATACATTCATATATGTTCTTTTCTATATAGAAGAAGAAAAAATAAAAAGAAAAAGAAAACAACCTGACAACAAACAAATGAGGTGATGTAGCTAGCTAACATCTTACTTTTATCCATATTCACTTTGAATGGGATATTTTACATGTGAGGTGACATAGCTAGCTAGTTTATTTGTGTTCATTGGTAGCAATGAGAGATTCATCCACACCTTTGAAGCATGAATTTATAAGACCACCAAACCTGCATTGCATACCTCTCTATTTAATGATCTTTGCCATATCTATGCTTTCATTTGTTCTGAGGGAGTAGCTTTGGAATGAGGGCTAAAATAGATCGTGGAGATTGGCTTTACAAAATCACAGAATTTTCAGCTGTAAAGCTCTTGTGCTTCTTACCTTTTAGTATAATTAGTTTGCTTTTTTCTAGCTTTTTTATATAAACCTGAACATGCACAGGGGAATTTGTCCTCTGCGTTTAACCTGTCCATGAAGTGAAATACTTACAAGTGAATTCACACACTAGGGGGAAATGAATACACATGCCTGGAGCAGTGGCCAATTGGACGATGTTTGTATTATATATCTGCTTTTAATTTGGTTCCTTTGTACTTTGACCTTGCTTATATCGAAAGGTGCTTTTATAAAGAGTCAACCACAAATACAGTGCATTCTAGTTTCTTCTTTCATTTGTGCACCCTACACAGCTTTACCCACATTGAGAGAGTATGCAGATCTGTACTGTGATTTATACAGGGCGGGTATGGAGCTGCACTCATCAGGCCTATGCTGGACAGCCCCTCAAACTGCTGTAATCAGCCCCAGCATATGCAGTGATGGAGAGCCGTCTGGGGCTGATTGCTCTGTGTATGTTCTGATATCCCTGTCACTGCTCTGTCGGTGACTGTAGACTGAACAAACCTCCTCCCTCATTTAAATACAAGTAAATAGAATTAACATCTCCCTGACATCTATTAAAACCCCTTTAATTAAAATGCAGGCATTAAACATCTGTGAGCTTCTTGGCTGTCGGACACTGTCTCTGTCTTTCTGCACCTTAAACAGCTCTCCAAATAACAAACTGGATTTAATCGCACCCCCCCCCCCCCCCCCCCACCGTCCTCCTCAAATCCCCCTCTGTGTTCTTTACATGCTCCATATGGCAGAGGCTTGTTTAGACGGACTATTTTTAGCTACTCTGACTCCTCAGCTGGAAAAAAAGGCTCCTGTCGTTTGTGCAGACTCTTTTCTCCCCATCTTAGTGTGTGTGTGTGTGTGTGTGTGTGTGTGTGTGTGTGTGTGTGTGTGTGTGTGTGTGTGTGTGCAGCACAGTCCTTATCATCAAAAGTTGCCAGTGACATGTGTACACAAGTGTTTATAAAGAGATGACTTGCATATCTTAGCAGCTTTCCCTGTATGTACCCCCTCCACTCCCCAGTGAGCTTCAAAAGCTGCACCTCTAATCTCAAACAAATCTATTGCTGCAGACAATCAGACATATTAGCACACCTTGCCTCAGGCACCCATTGTCAAACAGCAGCAATGCAACAGGCAGGGAGAACAAAGCCACAGATACAGTGTCAGTATTGAAAGATCCAATCATGTCCACTTGGTCACACAGCAGTTGGTAAAGCTTGGGTCGCCCCAGTCACCTAGGTCAGTGCTGAGACTATCAAACACACAATTGCAGTCAAGACAGTGGGACAAATCATCCCCTATACTGGAAAAGTGTATTGAAATTAATTAATGAGAAACAATTGTTATTCAAGTGGAAATGGTGTTCATATCATGATGTACACAGAAAACCTGGGTTATTTGGGTTAGATACAAAACTCATTTGTGCCACAGTGTTCATATCTACCACAAATGATGTACAAATTGGCATGAGAGTCTTAGCCATGATAGTGTCACCTGAGGAGACAGCTTGGAAACTATATTGAGCATGCTTATGGCAAGGTGACATGAATTATAGGAGAAATTACATCCACCTTCAGTGCAGGAGGCCCCACATGCAACTTCTAGAGGATATGGGAGCAGAAGACCCACCAGACTTCCTCTGTTAACACCACAACACCAAACATAGTGCCTCATCTGGGTTAGTGAGGTTGCTAGAGGACTGGCACCATGTGGCCTGGATCAATGATTCATTGTACCAATTTCGGGCTGATGGTAGGGTTTATGTCAGACCCCATGAAGCCATTGATCCCAGTTGTCACCAAGGGACATTGACAACTGGTGACTGGTGACTGGTGGCGGTTCCATACATGGGCTGGAACCTCCTAACATGTAAATGATTGAAACCCTGTTTAATTACCTGCTTGACTGGTATAGAAATGCATATGACAAATGTTACATGTCTGCACCACTTTGGAAATTCAATCAAATCAAATCAACCTATCATGCTTTGATAAAACTCACATCATCTTGCCATGAGCATGTCGGCCAGTGTTCAGACTGATTCACAACTCCTCACAATTTATACAGGTGTGGGTGTTCTCAAGCCATCCCCTGAGGTAACATCACTTCATAATCAATTTCCTTATTGATATCCCATGACCTTTGGCATGTTGTGTATATAGATGAGGTGAAGGTGAAGATGGGGTATGCATTTAAGGTATTAGCTACAATTGGTACTTACCCCAGGCTCCCTGATTCTCCATGGACATGTACTCACAACACAATTACCTTCTGGTCTGCTTCTGATGACAACTTTAAGCCTATTAGTCTTGATGATGGGTCTTGCCCTCAGGACCAACAATTTGAACATATGATTTCTAAACTGTATTCTGCATTCAATCATATATAAAGCTTCTTGATTACTGTCCTTCACTCACCATCAGGTGCCCTCTTTGTGCTTCAAATAACAACAATTGACACAATTGTCTGTACTTCAAGACAGTTATAGACCTCTTCTGCTTTTCCGAGTGGCTAATAATATGGTGAGATAAGAGAGAGGTCCTCATTGCAAATGCTTCACTCAGAGCTAGTCAGCAATATTATTTCCTTATGGGAAAGACTGAGTCTTAGATTTGAGGTGTGATGAGGCACTACATGTTCTGTAGTTTAAAATGTAACATCTCATTACAGAAAGGCACTGGAATAAGCAAATTCTATAGAAATCGCCAGTGACATAAAGAGTTCCGGCCATGTGTCAAACATCAATACAGTAAAGAAAATGTGTCCCTTCATATGTACACATCCTGTCATTTTTCCACCCAGTATATATAGTAACAGAGGCTGTTGGCTTAAAAAATCTGTGTTCAGTGCTTAGTTTATCTGTTACTTTATGTGCACAAATGCATTATATAACATGGGGAAAAAAAGAAACAGTGGTTATGAGCTTCTCGTTTATGCTTAGCACCACACGGTTTAGTAAATAAACAAAATGCCCTTAGGAATAGAAAGCAGAACCTGGCTGCACTTCCTATGTCTATGATAATCAGCTTTCCTTTTGAGCTGGTTATCACTAGAAAGTTCATATTACTGCCACATTTATGCACCAAGTAACCAAAAACACCTTTTTGGATATTGTCTGCCATCAGGTTTGTTAAATAAATTAAATAGATTTAATTAAATAAAAAGGCAATGTTGCACTTTACTCTCCATTATGATATGACATGCTCACCCCTCTGACATCAAAGATTTAATGACAAACAGATTGCTGCAATCACTGATGGGTGACTTTAAATTACTGCTATATTAATTATTCCATTCATGGAAGGATTATCACCATTTAAGTCAACCAGAACATGTGACCAGAATTATTGCTGATAATAGACATGAATGCAACATGAATGATCACAGCTTATGTGTGATTACGCATACGAAAATCTATCAGTTGTAGTACATTTATTAGATATCGTTAATCGGTGACGACTGAGGTAGAGTTCTGTTAATGACAGACACCTTAAAAAGAAGAAATTAATGAAACAGTCAAACATTAACAAATTTGCTCTGAGCAGGTTAATTCTTTGGAAAGATGTTCTATTTTGTTTTGGCTGTGCAACATTGTTGAAAACTACACAGACTGGGTATGCAACCCACACATAGTGATTACAGATACTTATGACATTGGATCATACCATATTATATGTTTTTGGGGAGTCATACCATCATTTTTATTTTGGTAATCCTCACACTAGGCCTATGTAACCCCTCACTTCCACCACACCATCGCATCTAACAGCTTCACACCATCCATCTTTGCACCTCACTGGGGGGGCTTAAGAGTTTGCTGTTATAGTCCCCAGAGACAACTGGCCAACTAGCAAATTTAACCTTTTATTTAGGGATGAATTAGGAATAACTGTTTGAAAGCTCAAAACCATGACCATAGTCTCTTACTGTTTCTGCAGTTCAACTTGAGGGAAAAGCTCCATGCTGTTGCAATGGTGTGTTCTTTGTGTATATTTGAGGCTGGCTAGTACCAACTAGTAGACTGGAGCTCATTTTGAATCGTAATATATGCAAAAATGTATGTGCAAATTACACAAAAAAGTCATGGAGTACATTTTATGTACATACTTTTGAGATTTTGTTGCATAATAACACTAGTGGCATCCACATTGAATTCAATGCATTGCCCAGCATTTGCCACTCTAATAAAATATTGTAACTTATATCTTGTAACGATAACCTGTGATTTGATCAGATTCACAATACTGGGTCCACAATTCAACATTCTCACTGTAATCTATGTTTGGGTATATGGACAAAACATTATGACGCCCCACCAAATCATTGATTCACCATGAGGTAAGAACAGGAGGAGCACAAAACTGTGCAGGAGTGTGGCACTCTAGTCTTGACTACCCACAGACTAGAGCTTGACGGTTGCAATAGTGGTGCACTTGATAAAACTGTGCTGACATGGATGGTGATTTGCTGTTTGTTTACTACCATTCAAACAATGCAACCTCAGTATATATCATGTTAAATATTATCCTGAAGGCCTGATCTCCATAAAGCATTGTCAAATCTCCTGTATATATGCTGTCAAATTTTTGTTTGTGGTGTCAGACATTATTACACTCTATTAAACTACTACACAAACCCATTTCTCTATAATATTAGGTCAGGCTCTTTAAAGGGGTTTTTCAATTGTTCTTTAGTAAAGACTAAAAAGGTTTTATTTAGTACCATTAAACTCAAAAAACTAGTTGGATGCATATTTGGTTCTTGCCAGGTTAAAGGGTTGTAGATGATTCTATGTACCTTTCAAATACTATTTTTGAGGGTAGATCCAGTCCCAATGTCTGCATTTTTTATTGGTGTCTGTCGTCATTAACATCTTTTTTGTACATTAAAAATACCAGATATCAGTGAAGAATTCCCACAGGAACGGATCTCTAATTTTATTCCACCCAGGCATCGTCCTTGAAGCACCTTAGCAGTATCGTCAGTTCATCTGGAATGTAAATATGTATTCGGCAAGCCTGAATTCACCCCAGTCGTATTGTAGGGATGGTCTATTTTTATTAAATGAACTCACTAAGAGGGATTCATACCAGGCCTGCTGTGTTTACAGACAGGCTTGCTATAAACATCTAACCCAATGCAAAGCAACTAAAGGAATGTCTGAATGACAGTGTGTCAATAGTCTGTACAGCTAAAGTGCTGTCTCCCTTTGGTGATGTGCAAAAAACTCACTTGCTAATCAATAGGCAGCTTTATTGCTTTGTCACTAGCTTGATTGTCAGGCTGAGCATGAGTGAGTGTGAGTGTGTGTGTGTGTGTGTGTGTGTGTGTGTGTGTGTGTGTGTGTGTGTGTGTGTGTGTGTGTGTGTGTGTGTGTGCGTGCGTGCAAGCGTGTGTATGTGTGTGTGTGGTACATTAATGTGACTACCTCTTAAGCGAAAGCACATTGTTTATGGGGCCACGCCAGCGAGGTAGTAAACAGCCCTACGCTTATCAGGGTCCTTAGAGAGACACAGGAAATTGAGTTTGTCCAGTGTAATGGTGGGCCGAGTCACGCCGAGAGACAGACGGACTGCTTCTCTCCTATTAGCAACGATGTGTTATTCATGAGGGCAAATTTAGTGTGAACTATGCTTCATTGATATTCAGCAGACTGACTTTACACTGTCTGTCTGGGGACCGGAACCATTCTATTTTATGCCTTTATTTAGTTATTTTCCTCTTGGTGACTGTGAGGCATGAAAAGGCACAGTGGCCATGGGGTCAGCGGGGGCAAACGTCAGGCCCAGTCGCAGTCTGTTTAATCATTCTCCCTGTAACGAGTTCTCAGCTGCATCCTTCATACAGGGACAGATAAGGGGAAAGGTGGTGAGAAGGAGAGAAGGAGACAGACAGACATAGAAAGATGGAAAAGGTGGAGACAGAAAGTGAGAACGATCACAATAACACCTCCATTGTTTCTCAGCAACAAACTCTCAAGTATTCAGATGGCATTATTGGTACCAAAGTGCTTTGGGGGGGGTTATGGAGGGGCTATGGACGTACTCTAGGCCGCCTCCATAATTCAGTCTGGTGATGGAGGCTCATTGTGTGAGCAAACAGAACGATAATACATCTCCACACTTTCCATTTTTATTTCGAGGCAGCCTACTGCCCTCCTGTCCCCTCTCCATCTTTTATCATTATTAGCTGTTATCAGACTGTTGCCCTGTGCATCTCTCCACACCATTAAAAATATCTCCCCGCCCTATCTCCCACCATCCTGCAGAAGCAGAGGGGTGTAAATTGCAGTGCAAGGGTTCCAGGGAGCTCACAACAGGCTGCGATCAGGGAGGTGACAGGTGTGAAGCAGCAGGTCTCTGGAGGTAGTTTTCCCCTGCAGGGAGGAGCACAGAGATAGAAACCCTGCCAGTCAAATGTTAGGCCAATGCAAGTCTAGCATCCACCTCAGTGGGGGACTTTTTTCCCTTCAGCCAAAGCTAAGCTGCTGTTAAAGTGATACTTGGGTCCAACATCTATTGCAGTACTGCAAAGACATATGGAATTGAGAGCTTCTTTAGATCTGAACCCGAGCAGCGAAGCTGATGTAGCTAGATACTGATTAGCACCATTTTAACAGCATATCTAAATCATCTTACAGTTGCCTCAGACTGCCGTGTTGTAAAGTTATCTAAGCACTTGACAGCTTAAGCTTATGGGCAGCTTATAGTTAATTTGCTTATGGGTTTCCTTGACACACTGTTATCTAAACGAATGTGCAAAACTTGCATAAAAGCCGTCGTAGGCCTATTGAAGCCTGAAGCCTTGAATCCATACTTTGGTCCATTTTTATAGATAACTGCTTGTCATGGAGCGCCAGAAACCACATAAGTCTATTTAAAATGACATAAAGGGCCTTTTAACTGTATTTTTCTTGTAGATTATTTGTCTTTCACCGAGGTCCACTCCACTAATTCGAATTCATTTTAACATGACCAGTTTCCAAGCTCTGTATCCTTTTTAACTGGCATGTGGAATTCCTCCAGGACCAGATTCCTGAACAGTTTTGTGCTCACACCTAATTCAGCAAACTGTGCTGGACTCTGGTCATGTTTTTTACTTAAAGACATGCACGTGAACTAGGATCTGAGGATCGCAGGTTCAAATTCAGGGTCATGCTGCTTGCCATGCTGGGTAGATGGCAGTAGATGGTGGATGTTTGTAGATGACACTCTCTCCCCACATTACTCCCAGTGTGACACTGGCTGGCACAGGTGTCTGTTAGCCATTGTATCAGAGCCGTGGACCTAGCAATGATGCAATGGCAGCAGCTCGTGTTTTGTGTGTCTGGCTTCAGATGTGTTGGAGAAGACATATGCTTTTCTACCTCTTCCTAGTGTTGGTAACATTATATGATATAGGGGAGCATCCTAATGGGATTGGATAATTGGCACTTCCAAAAACAAGTGGGAAATTGAGATACAATTATTTTTTTTTCTTTAAAAAGTGAGGAAAATCTGATTGTCCATGATATTGGTCTTTTAACCAGTCTTTTGAGGCACATGTGTGGTACTTTAGTATGTAGTTTGGATGATAAGTCATGCAGTATAAGATTTCATTGCATGTTGACTGCTTTAGCCTAACAGGCCCATTGAAATCTTTAGCAAATATCAGACACCAAATCCTGTCCTTGAGTAATCGACTACCCAATAAACAACTGTGGGAGATTGTGTACACTTAAAGTCCGGCCTAACCATTGTTCTAATTTCATACTTATATAACAGACAACAATAAATTGAACAGACAATAGAACAATGAAGCTTAATATAGTTCCCTGGCACTGTAGATAGGCAACGGATCAGTGAGACAAAGACTGGGAAGTGTCAGACATGAATACTAATGGCTAGAGATAGCGGCTCTTTTTATCTGAGCTGAACAGTTTCTCTTTATCTCGGTCAGATCTGATCTACAAGTGGGAAAATGAATACCGAAATCTATTAAAGGCACACATGTAACAAAAATAAATGCTGAGATGCTGAGCAAAGAGGGAGCTTACTGTGCCAAGAACAGGTACAAAAGCTGAGTCAGATGGACAGAACACACGACGAGGTCTATTAATAGAAATACAATTTACAAAAGTGGGGAACACAGCAGAGATGGCGGCATGTGATGCAGTGATGTGAGACAACTAATGTGATGTGAGGGGATATTTGCGCACACAAATGTCAGGAGGATGAGGAAAATTGAACAAGGCTCAACAGTTATGCCAGCCAAAACTGAGCTGTTTGCCATGTCTTTTCCAGTTTATTGGCCTTATATCCCCCACAACTTAACTCCACATGAGTAATCTACCATGTATTTTTCTCATTCCTTCAAAGGGCTGGTGTCATGCCACTGTTCAGACAACAAAATGAAAGTCTGATGTGCTCATGTATGTGTACGAAAGAGCGATAGAATAAGACATGGTAGCGAGGGGAAAAAAAACAGAACATAAAATCAATTTCAAGAGCATGTAACCAACCTTTTAAGGGGAAAAAAAATGTTCCCCCTAGTTTTCACTCAAATCAGATGTCTCAGTACACTTCATTTATGACTCTATAATGCCTGTACTCTCCACTTTATCATTTTGTGACTGTCTGTTGGGGTTTGTGAGGGAGCCAGCGTTTGTATTGTGGCCTGATTGAGTGTGGAGATAGTGGTGGTCTCCCTATAAAAGGAGGCATGTTAGATTCTGCCCTGCACAGTGGGATCGATCCCTCTGCTCCCTCTACAAAATAAAGACTAGCGGACTCTTTCAGATCTGCACCCCCTTTCCCACTTATCTGACATTCATATAGAAGCCATTCCATTACCTAGTTATAGAGGCCTTGGAGGATTTCTTACTTAATATATGTTTACTAGTCAAAACACTCTTTACTCATTGGCTAAACCCATGGAGAACCCTGTGTTTTGGCTGTTGGTGTGGTGAGCATTGTAATGGCAGACAGAGCACTGGGACAAACAGGATTACATGGTCACTATGGGAGTGAGGCTGCTGCACAGGTGATGAACGCTGCTTGAAAGCTGTCATCAGACGCCCAGGGAATTATCACCAAAGGTCAACACAGTCAGCACCTGAATGTCACAGCTTAGCCATATTTGGGAGGGAAAAATATTCCAATAAATATCTGCTTGTCTCTTGGAAGAGTGTAATTCCCTGCCTGTGAATTTCAAATGCAGAAACCTGAAGGATTATAAGATGTTAAGAGGCGGTGGGAGCAAATCGATTTTGAGTGAATGACAGGACCGATGTTTTGAATAATACATTTTTGGAGAAAAAACAGAGGGAGAGGGCGCTTCCATTGGTGCATAAATGGGATTCATAAAGTGAAAAATTTTCTCCCCCTTCTCCATTCTCTTTAGATGAACTACTGGATAAGTCACAGTGAATAGCTTTGAGGAAGCATTGCAAGAAAAGCAGCTGAGAAATAGTACGCCTTTCAGGCTTGGCATAAGTTTAGCTACACATCTACAGGGTCATTTTAAGATGTCTTTGTTTGGCTTCAAAAATTAAGAAATTATGAAATATAAGATCTTCTTTGCTTTACAAACTTGTGGCATTTTAATGTCTGTGTGCCAGTGTTATTTTCCGCTTTTGAAATACCATTTCTGATGGATGAGAAATTTAGGTAGCTCTCTCTGATCCACATTTGTCACTGTGGGCAACCTTCAGCATAGTGCTGCTGAATACACATGGCATCTATCAACAGGTTGTGTGGTCCCGTTTAGCTATTAATCATCATTTAGCTTTCCAGTGTTAATATGCTGGACAGCCTTCCACCCCTAAAGTAACATATCTATCTCTGTTCAGCCTCGTACTTATTACTGCTACGCTGTCTTGACCTCTGTTTACATCCTCTGGACAGCTTCTGCTCAACATTTTCTTCTTTGTCATTGTATTTCATCCCTACAAATCTTTCTCAGCTAGTTCTTTATGTTAAATTAACAGTGCATTAACAGATGGTACTTTATGGTACATGAACAGATGCTCTTGGTACACATGGTACAACAGATCCTCTTGTTCACCAATTCAAACTGTTCACGTAAAAAGAAAAATGGATCAAATACTAGGCCACATTCCAACAACACTACAACAACACTGACTCTCTCCCATTCTTTGTTTCTAGGCTGTGGGCTTGAGTTCCTACTGGTGCTCTGTGGGTTGGAGCTGTCCTGGTCCTGCCCGCGCCACTGCATATGCTACTCTGCCCCCAGCACTGTCAGCTGCCAGGCCCACAACTTCTTGTCAGTCCCTGAGGGCATTCCTCCGCACAGCGAGCGTATCTTCCTCCAGAACAACAAGATCCACCGACTACTGCGAGGTCACTTCAGTCCTACGACGGTCACACTGTGGATCTACTCCAATAACATTACTTACATTGAGCCCTCCACCTTTCAAGGCTTTACACTGCTGGAGGAGCTAGACCTGGGGGACAACCGCCATCTGCGCTCCCTCTCCCCAGAGACCTTTCATGGGCTTGGGCGTCTCCATGCCCTCCACCTGTACCGCTGTGGCCTGAGTGCACTGCCTAATAACATCTTCCAGGGCCTTCGCAACCTGCAGTACTTGTATCTGCAAGTAAGTCTCTAACCTTTCAGTTACATTGTTTCATTGTCTGTTAAAGCTAACATGTTATTCTGTCTGTACAGAAAAATCTGTGACCTCTCTGTGTCTTCTCTGTCTTTCTACAGGATAACCATTTGGAGTACCTACAAGATGACATCTTTGTGGATCTGCACAACCTGAGTCACCTGTTTCTTCATGGGAACCGCCTGTGGAACCTGCACCAGAACACCTTCAGAGGACTGCGGGCTCTGGATCGGCTGCTGCTGCACCACAACCAGCTGCAGTGGGTGGACCATCTGGCCTTCCATGACCTAAAGCGCCTCACCACCCTTTATCTGTTCAACAACTCGCTGACTGAATTGGCAGGAGAGTGCCTGGCCATGCTGGGAGCACTGGAGTACCTCCGTCTCAATGACAATCCCTGGAAATGTGATTGCAAGGCCCTGTCTCTCTGGGAGTGGCTCAAGAGGTTCCGTGGTTCCACGTCATCAGTTGGCTGCGTGGCCCCAGCTGAGTTGGCAGGAAAGGACCTGAAGCAGCTAAAGAAAGAGGACTTCCCCAATTGCTCTGGATCTGAATCCCTGCACCAGAGCAGGATCAAGCCGTGGGCTGGAACAGACAATGTGTCATTGAAGCAAGAGCCCCAACCTGCCCAGCCTCCACAAACACACCCACACCAGCCTCACCTTACTGAACAATACCCCTCCTCACCTTCACCTCTGCCTCAGCCGCCCCCTGCTATTAATGGGGTACATACAGGGCCAGGAGGTTCTCCTGAAGTAGTGACTGCTCAGAGACCAGGACGCTCTCGGAACTGTACCCGTCCACGGAACAGGAGTGGCAAGGGGAAAGGGCCCAACGAGGTGCACACTTCAAAGGAGATGGCCGACAAGGAGTATTCGTCACCTGATTTCACTGGGAAATATGACCATACATCCCCTGATAGTTCGACCACACGGAGAAAGCACAAATGTACCCCTCGGACCTCTGTGCGCCCCCCAAGTGGGGTCCAACAAGCCACCAACAGGGGGATGCCCCTTTTCTCTCTCTACAGTATTGTGGGACTTCTTGTGCTGCTAAGCACTGGATTCATCTTGCGCTGAACTTAATAACAATGCATTATAGCTCTACAAAAACAATGCAGTCCTCAGATCCACTCTAGCTCCAGCCTTGCAAGGCCTCTTTACGTGTGTCTCTGTGTGTACGCAAGAGTGTGTGGGAATGGGAGTCACTCTGTGTATGTCTGACTATGTCTGTAAAATACTGTGTGAGGAGCTTTGCCATTTAGACACTGAAATAGATCACCATGGTCAAACATCATATTGCTAAAGACTGGGGCCAAAGGGTGGAAAATATGAAAGAGAAGAATTAGGGCAAACTTAACGTGCTTGCACTGCCACTGTTGCCATGTCATTTTTTTATTTACTTTTAAGTGTCTATTAGCTGCATATTTGTAAGCGCTCAATAAAAAGGCATGTTAAGGGGCATAATAAGTAACTGGGATCCAGGGTTGGAAAGATTACTGCATTACAACGTACCATTGACATAATTAACAATATTTTAGTGATATGAAGTAAATGATTACAAATCTTATAACATACATATGATTTTCCTAACTAGGCAGCCATATATTGAAGTATAAGTCAAAGTGTTTGTATATTCAGTCAATGACACTTTTCTTCCTGAGGTCATGCTCACATTCATTGTATCCTTTTTCCATTCTTTTTTATAATTTCTAATGTTTATATTGCATCAAATTGCTTCATGTTTTGTCCCATACTACACCTAAATGTTATTATGTAATAATGTCATCCCACAAAAGCATCAATAATTCCTTTACAGATTTTTCATTTGTATCTTATCGGCTATGTATGTACATTTGCTCATATATAATTGTTTAAAATTTTGCATAGTTACATTTTTGCTTTGTTATTCTGTTGTCATTGCCCAGCCCTGGAGAGGTTAGTCAGAAAAGATCAAGGTCAGGGTGATGGAAATGCCATGTATCTGTTTTTCATTGTTTTCTGTAGAATGTATGACCTCAAGAGTTAAAATTGAGTTTGGATTTAATTTTAAGCAGTTTTCATTCTTTTTTTTTTCTTTTTTTTATTTTAAATGTTGCCAAATATCTCGTTGCTGCCATCAAGACCCCATATATAAAATAATCATACTGTTATTATCAATCACCAGGGAGAACTTTCTTAGGCCAGAAACATGTTTTTTTGTTTGTTGATTTTTGTTTTGTTTTTTTTTTACAAAGAAACTGTTCTTTGAAAACAGTGCACTCAAAATGACTAGCCTCTATAAAAGCACACTGGTTATCTTACCTCAGTCAAATTGTTGCCTAAATTCCATTTTTACCACATAGACATTTTATATGCCTTCATACCCCACATTTTTTCATTTCTACATACATCATTGGTCGTTTGCCCTTCTATGTCTGGATTAGTTTGTGACAGTACAATATGAATCCTTCTGATAATGAGCTGCTATTATTGTTTAATGAAGTGTGTGCGTGCGTGTGTGTGTGTGTGTGTGTGTGTGTGTGTGTGTGTGTGTGTGTGTGTGTGTGTGTGTGTGTGTGCAGAACAAAAAGGTATGGAAAGGTATCTAAAGAGTGCGTTTCTTGTCTTCTGTGTTTGTTTTATTCGGCTGAGCTAGAAACTGGAGATGACCTGCTACCGGGGGGGTGGGGGTGGGGGCCATGGAAACAGGAATTGCCCCAAGGGGACACGGGTCAAATTGGGGTGAACTCCATTTTTGCTAACAGCCCTCCGTCTGAACCCTCCATTGAAAACATGGACACCCTTCTCTCTTAGCAGGCTGTGAAAACCACTGTTCAATAATAACCAGAGGAGATAAGAAGGAGACAAAGAAGAAAAAAAACAATGTTCCTTCGACTCTCTAGTTGTGATGAAGCTTAACACTGATTTTCAATTCACCGTGGCCAAAAAATGACCTTTCGGAGCCATAGGACTGCTTGTTCAAAACTCAATGACTGCTGTTCTCGAAACAAGGCATACAGGATACAGGAGAAAGACAATCACATCTGTTTTGGGCAGAGGGTGTACTGGGGGCTGGGTGATGTACTGTCAGCTGCGGGTGCTGAAGAACTTCTGGAGAATTGTGCCTCCTTTATTGAGATGGTCTTTGTAAAAAAAAATTACTTTGAACTGAACTGTCAGCAGTAGATGGACTTGCAAGGGAGATCTTAATTGCTACCATGACAAAAAAGAAGACAAATACATGAATGAATGACATTTCTGATGACAACAGGGTTTCTGACTTCTCCAGCAGAGGAGTACCTTTTTGCAGATATTTTTTTTTCTGTTTTGATTTTCTTTTCTTCTGTTTTTTTTTTCTTTCTTTCTTTTTTTTCCGTACATGCTTTAGGCACCATTTTCAAAGAAAACTGCACAATCCAGTTCCCTTTACCCTCTCCACCATGCCCTCTATTCTCCTGCGTCTCGCCAACCCAGTTGTTTGATGGTTTGACAAGTTGTTCTCAGACGACTATACAAAAAATGTTTATAAAGATATTAAAATCTATATCTTCTTATGTTACATGCATTTGGAAGCTTTTCTTTGCTACGTGTTCCCTCACAGTAGGGTACTGGTGAAGTAAAAAGAGGAAGAGCAAATGTTTCAACCTCTCTCCCCATCTTATTAATTTAGAATAAGAATCCACTCTGTCAGCAAGTTTGTCTTTTTCCTCTGTTTTTTATCCCTCAGTCTTTGCTCTACTTTGCAATCTGCCTCTACAGATCAGTCACTGGAGGCTATAGCAGAGTTTCTCCCACGAATGGAATCACATACACACGCATACGCTATATTGTCACTGTCCAGTGAAAACATTGTATCTCCAAAATGGTGACTTTACAGGAGAGTGCAGAAATAATCTTAATTTTGAATGTAAGGCAGGGATGGATTGGCCATTGGGAGAACCAGGAAAAATGTCCCAGTGGGCTGCTATGGCTGAGAGGGTGAGAGCTTCATTTTAGGGCATTTCTACTAGTCTATCCACCCATAATTGACACAGTGTACAGACCAGCTGCAGGCTTCAAACCACGAAGAAAACTTAAAATTGAACAAAAATGGAGATTCTTGAATCTCATTGGACAACAACGACATGGGAAAGTATTAAGACCCCTGCTCATATTGTTTCTTCTGAAATAAACAAAAACAGAGTTTATTCTGCTTCTGTTCAGCTGTCTCTACATTAGGCATGGTGCCAATATGATCATGTTCGTGTGAGAGTCCTTTTCTATTGGTAGTACTTCTCTAGAGGGACTAGACAAACTCTGTGTGTGTGTGTGTGGGGGGGGTGTGTGTGTGTGTGCATCTTATAGTGTACATACTCAGAGCAAAGGCTTATATATACAGAGAGCTTGATAGAACTACCACTCACGGAAAGTGGTAAATACTATTAATTTAGCAGATTACAGCAATTTGACTTCACATGAGATACTCTGCCTTACTGATATGAGTGTGTTCAGTCTCCAGCATATATAAAACTCACACAGAGCGCTGCCATAAATCATTTCAGAAGCAGCAGAAGTATTTATGAGCATGTCATTGTAAACCTGTAGATAATCAAGGTTATCATTATGATTATTAATGGAGCTTTACAGTATAAATTCAATTTCCTCTTCTCCACTGCTTTCCCACCATGATGGGAATTGATCCCTGCATTAATGTGTAATTTGTCCTGTAAAAATATAGGAAAAGCTAGTTTTCTGCATGGTAGAGGATAGATGCAGTAGTACCTGCTCGCTAATCCTGCAGCTCTAAAATGACAGAGGAACAGGCTCAATTGTGAAACATTTCCTCATCTATATTGTTTATTTATTTATGTAGTCTACATAATGGTTATGTCACATTTGTCCATCTTAATTAGTACTTTACAAGTTTTTTGACATTCAAACGACATTTTACACATATAAGCATCATTAAGGAGATTTGGAATTTCTTGCTCCCCTACAATCAGAAGTGTAATTCATGCTTTAAGGCATGTTTTCACAGTTTCAATTAAATTTTGAATAAAAAAAAAATGATGACAACATTTTGAGATTCACTTATATATATATATATTAGGGGGGAAAGGGAACATCAAATCTCCTTAACGATGCATTTATGTGTAAATTGTCATGTGAATGTCTCAAAACTTGAGTATGCTGCTGGCATTGTAAACAAGCATATCATATTTTCATGTTAATTCTACAAGATTCACTGACTGACTTACCAATGCATCTCCCCAGGCAAACAGTAGGTTGTTCTATACAGTTAATAAAATTAACTGAGGTTAAATCCAATGTAGGGCTAAAATATAAACAAGGAAACAAGAAAATACTTTAATTAGCCATATCTTTAAGTCAAGCATGCTGCAAAGGAAGACAACAGTATATCATGTTATATAAATGAAGACTGGCCCATTTTGTTGGATTCTTCCAGTGCTGCTGAGAAATGTGTCCTTCGTTTCTAAGAAATCAAAGGAAGCAGCTGATGTATTCAAGACCTTCAGTCACACACAATTCTTCACGCATAGCTGAAAATCATTTGAAAAACGACAGAAACAGCCGTGAGTGGTGAGATGCAGCAGCAGTGGTGTAATGTAATATGGGATTTAAATTTTAATATAAATATAAAATTAACATTTTTAAACATTTGACTTAATTGTGTTTGGTTGCTTACGTCAGGTACAGGTCAATGTCGAGATGCTGCAGGCCATCTTGATTATGCGTGACAGAGCACTGAAGAGGAACCTTCAAATACCAGTGCTTGCAAGGTCTCACCTACTTCAGCTGCAGCCCTCACTAAGACATGGCTGTTGAAACACATCATGGGTCTCCTTAAGAACAACAAAAGCTCCTCCTGATAACAGGTCCACTATAAGTACTTATTTAAGTAAAAAACATGATTCAGTTTTTTCCAGTTACTAAGTAAATAAGTGCCAGTGTGACCTCTTAATTAATTTTTGAAATTTCATTTTGTGAAGTTAACCAGTGTACCAATTGCTAGCTTAGAAACAATGATGCTATATTTATTAAAACTCCAGATAATAAGATAATAAAAAAATCACTTGGACCAGAACTGGGCAGGAACTACCATAATATCTGGGCAGAGTCCACAAAGATCTGTATTCATATGCACAATGGGCCAATATCAATAGGTCTGATACTGGGATAGCACCAGGGTGTGTTGCTTCAGTCTAAATCTGTTTACTGCTATACTCATCTGGATCAGCTCTGAATAAACTCTGTATAAACTTTGGATCAGCGCTGGATCAGCTGTTAAACACTTATAATGATTTTTCAAAAATAAACAAACAAAAAATTGGGAAGAATAATTACTTAATTCAGTGATTGATTAATTCATGATCAAACAAACACGGAGCTTTCTTACTTTTCTTTTTAATCCTGATTAATGGAATCAACTACCAAAGGAGATTTTAAAATATGTAAACAATAGTTTCCAAAATGATTTATGAAATGATTACAGTTCTTTTCAACTATCCTTCAAAATAAGAATGCATTTCGTAAATTATCTTAAAATATCATGTGTGAATAATTCATAACCAGCAGCTATTAGTCAAATTTTAATTTTGTTCCATTTGCAGCTGTATAGATATTCCACTCATCTGAGAATTGTTCGACCCTCAGACCTGAATGTGTTGACATGGTGCATCATTTTTATGTGAGAAACCTTAAGAAGAAAAAAAGAGGATGTGTTATGTGTAAAACAAATGAATGCCTTGCTGCCTAAAAAATACTGTAAAGAAAGGCAGCATTTTGTATGTCAGACACAGCCCTGCTCTCCTTTATTATCATAAAATGGCAATTTGTATGATCCGAGGATCACAATCCCGGGTCATGCTGATTGCCATCAGCAGCTGAAGTCAGAGAGAGCAAAACTGGCAATGTTGTCTCTGGGTAGCTTGATGCATCAGAGGCATGAGCTTGTCTTCGTTCTTCAAGTGTTTGGAGTTTCATAGTGAAAGGGGGGGGAGTCCTAACAGGTTTGGGAAACTGCCACTTCCAAATTGGGGGAAAATTGGGAAACATACAAAAAAAGAATGTAGAGATGTAAGTTAAACTGTGTCAGGTATGACTAAAAGTCAGCTCTTTTTTATACCTTATTTTTTGTATAACATGAACTTAAACAAGCATATAGCCCCTCTCTGCTTTACACAGGGTAATAGTAGTATATTGAAGTAGTAATATAACAGAAATATGTGTACATATTTATAAAATTCATTTGGTAACAAATAAACAAAAAATATCATTTTTCAGACACTGAAGACAGGCAGACAGAATATTGCCACCCGCATATAAAGGGATATTTTTGTATTGTTTATTGTTTTGTAGAAACATGGTATGCAGTCAATGACGCTCAAGCAAAATAAGGATTGTCTAGATTGTCTTTATAGTCTTCTTATTTTAAAAACATCAATCAATTAAGCTATTTAAAAGTAGTGTTTTGTGCATTGATGCAGAGTTTTCCAAAGCACACATGCAGTGGTTTCGAGAATTGTTTATTTTTCCATCTACAGCAGAAAGAGGAGGAGCCAACCTTTACATTTTTACAATTGCAAGGGACGTCAAACTGGGTTTGACAGTGGGAAGTCAATTTTAGCTCTGGTACATCTTATCAATTAAGCCTGGTTGTTTTGATGAAATGTGTGGAAGGAAATATGGGTTTTAATAATTTCGGAAATAGTACAACGCACAGTTCCAGTCTTATTCAACAGACAGAGGGAAGCAAGAATAATACGATTTGTCAACTTGTATGAAAACATTTGAAGCGCTTTCTGCTGAGATGCGAGTGGAACACACTGCTAATGCTGCTGAAAGCTGTAGGCTGAACTGCAATTGTGTCAGTGCTGTCAACTCTACATACCAAGAAAAATCCTGAAGGGGCTGTGCTTCTACCTCTGTGTATTAGTGGCAATTCTTTGTAAGGGAGGAGTTGCATCAGAACTGCTAAAAATACCTGCAGCCTGGGCGCAGGCCCCTGTTCCACTTAACACATGTAAATGAAGAATTAGGAGGTGTGCCTGAGAATTAGAGGGCATGAGGAGAATGAGAGCGGTGGGCAAGAGAGATAGAGATTGAGGTGGGACTGGGAGAATGAAAGAGTAAAAGAGCAGACAGAGAACAGATGGTAGGCTGAGGGGAGGAGTGGAGGAGGTTAGAAGAGGAGCTCTAGAGCCCAGACATTACCAGGATGTAGAAGCACCATGAACCACATTTAGGCATCGTGTGATTTTCTCCTGGAATGAACATGCTAGGATGGCCTCACGTGATGATTCTAATTGTTCTGATATCTTTTTATATCCCTTCCCAGCCTCCTATGCATCTACAGCCTTCTTTCTGAACACCTCAGAGAGCTCACCACTGTAATACCTCTTAAACAATCAAGAGCAAACAAAACTGATATCTGACTAGAACTGGGCAATTTGAAAATATTTGTTGCATCACATTTAACTGTATTATCATCACTAATAATATTCTTTAATAAGCATATCACAAATATCAGTGTTTAATACTTTGATCAACCGGACACTTCAATACAGGTAATTATTAGAGCTATTTCATTGAATGGAGTGCAGCAGATGAATAAAGTGAATAAAATAACTTTTTATTAATCTACTGGTGCACTTATTCTGCATGTCACAATATCAAAATAAATATTGTGTATTGTAAAAATGTGTGTAATGTATGATATAAAATATATATCATATTGTCCAGCCTTATGTTAAAATAAGACAAGCTTTTCCAAAGTCTATCAGCGACAACAGTGCAATGATAGCTGCCTCCAGCCTCATACTTGGATGCTACCAACTATCCTGTTAACAGCATACAGGGCATCAGGAAAGTATTCTCAGCACTTCACTTTTTTTACAGCCTTATTCCAAAATGGATCCAATTCACAAAGTCAGAAAAGTTTGTTTGAAGTCTTTATTTCAAATTAAACACAAAAATAGTTCATGCACATACAGTACGTATTCACAGCCTTTGCCATGACACTCAAAATTGAGTTCAGGTGCATCTTGTTTCCACTGATCATCCTTCAGATGTTTCTACAGCTTGATTGGACACCTGTGGTAAATCCAGTTGATTGGACATGATTTGGAAAGACACACACCTGTATATATAAGTTCCCATAGTAGACAGCGCATGTCAGAGCACAAATCAAGCCAATCAAGGGATTGCCTGTAGGCCTGCAAGATAGGACTGTATCAAGACACAGATCAGGGGAAGAGTACAGAAACAATTCTGCTACATTGAAGGTCCCAATGAGTACAGTGGCCTCCAAATTTGGAATCACCAGGACTCTTCCAAGGGCCTCATTCAGGGAGGTGACAAAGAACCCAATAATCACTCTGACAGATCTCCAATATTGCTCTGTGGATAGAGGAGAACCTTACAGTAGGACAACCATTTCTGCAGCACTAAAACAATCAATCCTATATGGTTGAGTGGCCAGCTTGAAGCCATTCTTCAGCTAAAGGCACATTTCAGCCCATTTGGAGTTTACCAAAAGGCACCTGAATGATTCTCAGACCTTGAGAAACAAAAAGAATAAACTTTTTGTGTCCTGCATCATGTCTGGAGGAAACCAGGCACTGCTCATTACTAAGCCAAAACCATTCCCACAGTGAAAGATGGTGGTGGCAGCATCATGCTCTGGGGATGTTTTTCTGGAACAGGAACTGGGAGACTAGTCAGGGTTGAAGGTAATATGACTGCAATATACAGAGACATCCTTGAGGATAACCTACTCCAGAGCCTGCTGGACCTCAGACTGGGACAAAAGTTTATCTTCCAACAGGACAACGACCCTAAGCACACAGCCAAGATAACAAAGGTGTGACTTCGGGACCACTCTGTGAATATCCTTGAGTAGCCCAGCCAGAGCCCAGACTTGAACCCAATTGGACATCTCTGAAGGTATGTAAAAATGGCTGTGCACCAACACTCCCCACCCAATCTGATCAATCTGAGCTTGAGAGGCTCTGCAAAGAAGAATGGGAGAAACCTCCGTAAAATAGGTGTGCCAAGATTGTAGTATCATGCTCAAAAGAACGTGAGGCTATAATTGCTGCCAAAGGTGCTTCAACAAAGTATTGAGCAAATGCTGTAAGTACATGTTATATTTTTGTGTTTAAATTTGCATTTCAAACAACCTTTTCTCACTTTGTGATTGTGGGGTATTGTGTTTAGAATTTTGAGAGAAAAAAATAATTGAATCCATTTTGGAATAAGGCTGTAAAATAACAAAACGTGCAAAAAAGTGAAGTAATGTGAACACTTTCCAGATGCACTGTCAGTGCATACACCAGTGAGCAGTTCTGAAACTAGGCTCTGAAGCCCAGAGACATTTCATGGGTGCAGAACCTTGTTTACATTTTGACAGAAGGACTAAGAAAAGCTAAACTTGTCCTTAGCATAGCAGCCATCTCTTACATTAAACTGTCCTCCCATTAAAGCAAGCAAAAATATTACACATTTAGGCCAGGTTGATGATAGTCCTAAAATGTAGTCCTAAAATAAACCAGAAACATTGTTCAACCCATATAAATACAAAAGCGACAGCATATCATCATCAAAAAACAAAGATGACAATAATGAAGTTAGGAAGAACGTTGATTAGATGGCATTTGACACTCTTAACAACAACATTTTAACCAAAGCCACAACAGATAACCTGTTTCTACAGCCTTGGTGTCTGTTTACATGAATTATTGTCTTTGCTGGTTAATACTTAATTGTTACTGCTGGAGGACATCAAGACTGGAAACAACAACAACTAGCTAGTTTCACATGAGCACCACTAACGTTTAACAATCTCCACAGCGGGTGCTTTGCTGGGCAAGGGAAACCTGTTTGACACATGAATAAGTGACGAGTCATGTAGGCTAGTTTCCACCGTAGCATTCACAATTAGAGAAGACAAGCTTCTCCAAAATCCTCTTCAGTGATTTTTGAAATAATCTGCAAAAAGATATAACAAAAGACAGGACCACAATCTGGACTGCAGGTCTGGATTTGTAGACCTAACATGGATAGCTTGCCCATCTAGTCTAATATTGTGTAAAAAAACACATCAGCCTTAACCAGTTGATGTGTGACCTGAACAGAAAAGCTGTTATACTGTGAGGCTGCAAACTGCTCTTTAAAAATCCAGCACGCACTGTTTAGGGAAGCTTAGAAAGAAGGCAGAGGGAGACGCGAATGTGCATGGGTGTTGGGCATAATTTACTTCCTTTCACTGTTGTGTGAGTTTGATGTTTAATTAAAAGCAAGCATTTAGAAAATTAAAAAAGCAAGCAAGCAAGTGTGAGACAGGGAGAGAGAGAGAGAGAGAGAGAGAGAGAGAGAGAGAGAGAGAGAGAGAGAGAGAGAGAAGTGTGAGTGTGTGTGTGTGAGAGAGAGAGAGAGAGAGAGAGAGAGAGAGAGAGAGAGAGAGAGAGAGCGCAAAAGAGAGAGCAAAAGAGAGAGCAAAAGAGAGACAGACAGGGTGTAATGAGAGCAAGCATGGGGAAGAGAGAGTGAGAGAGAGAGTACCAAATAAGGCAAACATGATAATTAACAGCACAAAGAATAAATGACAAATGCCATAGCACCTGGCTCTTATGCAAGCTCCCCCTCCCCGTTTCCCTTGCTCTCTTGCTCCTTCCCCAAGTCCCTCGCTCCCCAATCAATCACAAACTAATATCACCTCCCTATACAGAAACCATTCTCTCTCTCTCTCTCTCTCTCTCTCTCTCTCTCTCTCTCTCTCTCTCTCTCTCTGCAGTGCTTTTTATTCTGTTTATTTATTTAGGCTCAAAAATCCCATCAGACCTCTCTGAACACCCAGCTCCCATCAGCTAAAGCGGCTGCATATAAAACAGCAGGGACCAGCCTCTATTTCCTCTACCCACCGCACCGCTTGACCAAAAGAGCCTGTAAAACTTTAGCTGCTGAAGTAAAACACTGAATTATGGCACTGCCACGAAGACAAGAAAGAGAATCCTTGCTCCCACCTCCTTGACTTTTATTTGACATGGTTTATTAGCCGGCCTTTTCTCAAGTTACGGCAGAGGCCTCCTCTTAAGTCAAAGCCCAGCTGTGGTAAAATGGATTGTGATGTTTCCATTGGCCGTGCCCTGATTTCCAGCGGAAGTTTATTATGGCTCTGTGAAGGTAGCGGCCTCACGCAATGCAACAGGCTTCTGTCAGGCCTGTAGCTGATCAATGGCAGCAATTAGCAGAGCAGATCAATTCCAGTCGAGAGCAGGCCTCAAGCAGCCTGGCCTGTAGCCCCATCAGTCCCGCGCAAATCCCACACTGAGACGAGCCCCTGAGCAGAGCCCCTAATGACACGCACACAGAGCACATTCTCTCGTCCCGATTAATCACAAACAGACCAGTTCTGACACAACACACACTCAGAACACTACACACTACTTCCTTCCTTTATTTCAGCTCCACAGAAACCTGTGGCCATTTGCAGCCTTCTCTGTTCCACACGCACACTTTCACACTGATTCTGAGTGTGTGTGTCAATATCACATAGGATCATACACAAACAATAATATGCACACTCGTTTTTACAATGCGGGGCCATATACACCTCCTATTTTCAGATACAATAATCTGCAATAGATACCTCACTTCTGACAGACATTTCAGGGAAATAAACTGTATAATAGATACATGTAAGTATGATAAACTCACCTGGCGCTGTGCAAGACAGCTGCCTCTCCAGTAGCTCCTTAATTTCCCTCAGGGAACCCTCCTAAGGGATCAATAAAGTTCTATCCTATCCTATCCTATCACATATGAGACATTATTGTAGTCCCATGCAAATGTGTCTGTCTGTTTTCACAGTCATAACCTACAGTTAGAGAAACAAACTTGGTACCTGAAGGTTGCTGCTGCAGGATGTGAGGGTGGGGGCGTTGAAGGAACATCACATTTTCTGCCAGGCTACCAGCAATATTCACTCGTCACTGAGAGTCACAATGTTTGAATTGTGTGTTTCATACATGAAGCACCATCTTTGAGGTATTGTACCAATGAGATCCGCAGTGACAGTAGTAGAATCAAACTTACTTTTGTAATCTTTGGCAGCATTTAAAGCAATAAAACTGGAAAGGCTTAAGTGAACTAGCGGATGTAGTACTGAGACACACTTAGCAAGACGATCCAGAATCCAAATACAGGAAGTTGTAATGCTATCATTGCTGCTTCCAGCCTTGTACTTGGATATTACCAAATATTTTGTTTGTTATATTACATGTGAACAGTTCTGAAACCAGGCTATAAAGCCCACATACATTTCATGGGTGTAGGATTCATTTACATTTCAACAGAAGGATTTAGAAAAGGTATTGAAGAAACTCCAATTAAAATATTACACATTTAGGAAGCAAATGAAACAAGTTAACTGATAACAGAACAGGCTTCACCATGAATACCTCAAAAATGGCACTTAACCTAAAAATGACTGACTGCTGGTGGACAGGCAGTGAAGTGGCTGTACTGCTACAGATGGGATTAAATAAGGAGGTTAAATTTCATTCCACTTCTGTGGAAAGGCTATAAAGTGTGATCTTATTCTTAATAAAACATTAAAGGATGAACTGTGACCTGAAACACAGAATACAATTATTTAAAATACATTCAAATGTTACTGTTATAGTTATGTTTGTTTGTTTGTTTGTTTGTTTGTTTTTTTGTTTGTTTGTTTGTTTTAACATTGGCCAAGTGGAAATGCAGTGTGTCTGAGGGTTTACAATCAACCATGCTTTTGATAAGACACAGTCTGAATGTTTATCTGATTCCTGTGGTTTTACCACTTCAGTGCCACTAAACTAATGAGGGAGTACGGATCTAAATCACAACTATTTACTGTAATTTACAACTTTTTACCCTCTTTGACAAAGAGCCTGATCTTTATCTCCCTTAATAGACCATTATTTATGGCAGTCTATTGCATTAAATCATCCATTGTAAATTTTAGTGTGCATGTATTCATGTATACACACACACACACACACACACACACACAAATATCTTCAATGTCCATTGAAAACATGTATCTCCAAAATTGCAGGAGAAGACCAAAATGCTTTTAACTTTGAATAGAAGTTTTAGAGCATTTCTACAGGTACAGAAAGTTCAAAATATGGTAGAAAAAAAGCATTTAAGCATTTAGAGATTTTGTTTTGTTTGATTCTGATGTGCAGTTGAATCAAAACTGAAATACTGTAATAATGTGTCATTGTGAAGTTGTGCTGATCATGACCTATAAGCTATTGTGATCAACAGTAAAAAAAAAAAACTCTTCCAAAAAATAAAAATTTTCTGAGATGCACTAGTATATGTTGAAGCAAAATGTTACGATACAATAGACCAATAGAAATGCTCCAAATTAGTTGGAATAAAATCCTTTTACACTGACTTTTCATTAAAATCTTTTTTGGTCTCTTATAAAGTTTCTATTTTGGACAAATAACTGTGACAATTTATATGTATATAAATATATATATATTTTCTAAGTCTAACCCCACATCTTATTTAATCTTTACCTCAACCAAAAAGAGACAGTTTTCTCCTTTTAAATGTATTTTTTGTTTGAAGTATGCTGACAATTCTACTGCTCCTAACAAGCTAGGTCAACCCTATTGTTCCTAGCTTTCTTCTGAAAATATAGAAAAACAAACACCCTCACATACATGATATGAAAAACACCATCTTATCTCTGCTAAACCTAAGAGCAGATTGCAGATTCAAAATCCTTTACCACTAGCACATCATAATTAAGCTATTTTCACAGTTACACTGCATTAGCTCATAATCTACACCATTATGTCCCTAATGGTATCAGAGAATTACATTAAAATGTCATAAACCTATAATAGCACCTGTCCAGTCTATTCAGAATAGCAAAATCTGACACAGAATCCTCAGTCTTCCATGTCTCCAGGGCCAAGTAACCAAACTCTGCAATGAGGAGCCAATTAAACTGGAGCTGGAGGATATGCTGGAGATCACAGTGAGGCTACAGCATGCAGGGGCTGGATGACGGCCCTCTGTAGCCACTGATTACTGATGACTATGGCAGACAGAAAAGTAGGTGCAATGGGTTAATCATGATATCTCTACTTGCCTTATAATACACAAGATTAATCTGATACACGGCAGGTTAGCACTATGTCATAATGTGATGTTTTTTCCTGAGGTTAGACTCCTGGGGGGACAGTGCACCTTGTTTAGGGTGCTGTAAACCTTGTAGTTTCAGTGCATCTTGCACATACAATATACAGCGATCATCCATTATATTTACACCTCTGACAGGTGAAGTGAAAAAACATTATCATCATCTGCAGTGGCACCCCTCTAAGGGTAGGGTGTATTATGTGGTAAGCCAACATTCAGGTCTTGAACAAGAGTTGAATTGTGATGTCTAGAGTCAGAGCATCTCCAAATCATCAGGCAGGTCTTGGGTTTTTCAGGTATGCAATAGTCAGTACTTATTAAAAGTGCTCCAAAGAAAGGACAACCAGTGAAACAGCAACAGGGTCATCTAAGGCTCATCAATGTGATTCATGGAGGCCATCCTCACTGCTTACAGGACTTAAAGGACTTGCTGCTAATGTCTGGGTGCCAGAAACCAAAGGGCACCTTCAGAGGTGTTATTGAGTCAATGCCTTGGATAGTCTATTATGGCGACACTGGGTGGACCTTCGCAATAAATCAAATCTAAAGAAATTTATTTGTAGATTGCTTTCTTTCAAGTGATGTTGTCACAAAGCAGCTTTACAGAGATCACAATTAAGATGATCTACAACACACCAAACATAATGGATAAAGACATCAACTACCCCCGGTGAGCAAGCCAAAGGGCAAAGGTGGCATGGAAAAACACCCTCAGAGCTGGAGGAAGAAACCTTGGGAGGAACCAGGCTCACATCCTCCTCTGGTCAAACTACTTACTTTACATTATTGTAACATTATTGATAAGGAGACACTGGACCACCACATGTCTGCTTTAATGCTCAGGTAACGATGATGCTTTGATGGTGGTCATAATAGTACATATAAAGATGCATGTAAATTTCTATGCAGTCAGTGATGTGAAGTGGGCAAATAGTCCAAGGCAGAGTGAGAAACTAATTTAAGTCCAGTAGCCAGAAGGGGTGGCAGGGGAGCCTAAGGTTCTTCTCAGATGGGGTGGCAGGGGAGCAAAGCCCAGCCTCTGAAGGGGTGGCTGGGGAGCTCAAGGTTAGCCTTCCATCAGCTAGGGTTAATGGGCACCCTGAAACATTATTAGGCAATTTTAGGCAAATAATGCTCAAGAAATGGTGCATTTATGGAATATACAATACATTTACAATGTCATTCTACAATTTACAACCTTCGATATAAGAGAATCTTGAATCATTACAGACTGCATTCTTATAAAGGTTAGTTGTGTTAGTTGCACTCCATTTTTTGTTTGTTTGTTTGTTTGTTTGTTTACCTGTCATGCTTCTCAGAAGATAGCAGTTGAGCTGGAGGAGTCTGTTATTGTGACAGGAAAAAAAAACAAGCTTGGGTGCTATACAAGCTAGAACTGCCCCAGTAGCAGCCTGCTAGAAAGAGGTGAGCAGTCAGCAGGGTGAGTCTGATTGGATTTGCAGGAAACAGAACTGAGTTTACTGGGGCTCTCTCGATACATTTCAGTGCTCACTGTGTGAGAAAGCCATGGATGCACTCTGAGCAAACTCTTCTTTCCAGCAACCCCAAACTTTCCATGCGTACTTGCTGCCACTTCCAACTAGATATCGTAAGTCAAGATAGGTGAGTGAAAGGTGGTTGAGCTCCCTCTAACTTCCTCCAAATGCATCTGTAGGTTCCTATTCAATGCCAGTAATACTTGATATATTCATCAGAGCAGCACAACCCTAAAGCATCATGAAAGCTGTCTCACTGCTGAGGATGATCCACAACCCACACAATACCTGCTCTGTGGAGTTCTGACCCCAAAGTATGCAGAAAAAAACAGACTGACAGTGAATGTAGAAACAAGGTTGACTGGTGTATAATCCTGTAACAAACTATAGGAATTATTTTAGTACTGTAAGATTCCTGTAGGAACGCTGCATAAAGTTTTGCAGTCTTAAAATACATTTTGGATTTCATGGATGGGGAATGATAGCTGTGCTGTAATAGTTTTGAGACCTAACCGTAACACAACCGGTTGTCTGTCTCTGGAGCTTGTTGCATCACTTATCACTCCTTGCTCCCTACTCCAAAACACCACAGGATGCACACTGGGAATATAGCTGTGCTTTTATTAGCATACAGCCCGATCCATCTCCCATCAAACTCTGTGTTGGGCTGCAAGTGGTGTCATCCTCTCTCCTCCAGTCTGCTCCCTGTGGAGAGGGATGCTCCCTCTACCTCCTCCTGCAGCTCTTCCTAGATTGCAGCGCTGCGTAAAGCTTTACCTTCTACAACAAAAGAAAGGCAGAAGCATGGAGAGAAGTTTTCCATCTATATCTATATCTCTCACTCTCTCTCTTTCCACCTCCTCACTCACTCTCACTGTGGGTAACTGCAGCACTTCTGAGGAAGTTCAATCACCTAAACCCCCCACCCCATTCCATTTCATTCTCTCTTCTTCATTCTCACTCCTTCATTCCTACCCAACCCCACCATCCCCCACCACCCTCCATCTTTGCCTGCAGCAGAAGCCTCTCCATAAATAAACCCACACTTGCACAACAGACTGAACATCTCTCTCCACACATAAACACACTTGTACACACTGTCCACCCGGCATTCTTTATGGGTTGTGGTATTGTGTTATACAACAGGAATTCACAGAAACTGGAGGTAGAATAGGATTTTCACACACATGCACACACACACACACACACACACACACACACACACACAAACACTCTCTCTCTCTCTCTCTCTCTCTCTCTCTCTCTCTCTCTCTCTCCAATGTCAAAAATAACCTACACACAAACTGAAAAATTTCCTTAGGTAAAAGAATGACAAACAAACCCAACATTAGAATAGAATGCCATTAATAATAAATGAATATGATAATTACAAGTTGATTATGTCTGCTGGCAGTCCACAAAGTAAAACATGTATGACAACATATATATACACACACACACACACACACACACACACACACACCAACAGCAATTGTCAAGACACACTTTTATTTATAGAAGATCATTGATTATGGTTGTGTTGATTATGTAAAATAAATGCAAACAGGCCTATTTGAATAGAATGTCATTAGTATAGTCATTAATAATAAATAAATGAATATGATAATTACAAGTTGATTATGTCTGCTGGCAGTCCTCAAAGTAAAGATCATATGTTTATGTTTCATATAATGTATACAGCTGGGTTTATACTGTGCAATGTATAATATTTCTCCCCTTTTGTAACTGAAACTTATGCTGTTTGCATCTTTCTGTAAGGCTATGTCCATATAGTAGCTGTTTGTTTTTTTTTTAATATAATTTTATTCCATTTTTTTCTCCCCAATTTTAAAGTGCCAATTACACAACCTAATTAAGATCCAATCCCTCTATCACATACAATGCTTCAAACACTTGGAGGGAGAAGATAAGCACATGCCTCCGTCAATACATGTGAATCCATGTGAAAGCCACTGTCTTTTTGATCTGCCACCATTACATCATTGCTGGACAGTCAACATGCTCAGAGTGCCAGGTCTCCAGCCCTGATTCAACAGCTGAATTAGGATGATCATGTATGATCCACTGATCACAGTGCTAGCACATTACACTGCTAAGCCACTCTGAGCCCAGTTTTAGTTTTTTAATATAACCTATATCTGATATTTGGCTGAACGGTTCACACTCCTTAAAGGACCCACATGCACAAAACAACTGTTGTCATCAATTTTTCCTTTTCCTCAGTGTGCATATATAACAAATATTGAATCAGATTGATGTAAATGGTGCATGAATTCCAATCTGGCTGCTCAGACTGAGTAGCATTGCTGTGTATCAGATAAGTGTTTTTGATATTATATAATAAAAAGTCACCCCAATCAGACATCAAAATGCCAAATTTAGTGTGTTTGTTGCCATTTGCACTGATTTAGCCCACTTTTATCTGCTGTGTAAATGTAACTTAATACTGGTGACCAAATCTCAAGAAATTTAATTCAAAAGAATAAACTCACATATATTCATTGCACATAGAGTAAACTCTTTTAAGCTTTTTTGTTTGACCTGATCCGTATGACTTTTAGCTCATTAAAATTTGCAATCCAGTACTTAAAATTATTTGAATATTTTATAAGATACATAAGACATTTTGGCACTGAGGGCAGGTGCTGCGTCCTGTAGGAAAAGGAAAGCAGGGTCTCTCTAAAGCTTGTCAGCAGATGGAAGCCTGAAGTCCTCTAAAATCTCCTGGTAGATGCTGTGTTGACTCTGAACTCAATAAAACATAATGGACCAACACGTGGCTTGATATTAGGAATGCTGTGGCTGTAGCCTCTTTCCTGGACACGTCTGTGTGTGCTGGCTTGTCATTCCTGGTGAAGCCAGGTCCATAATGAGCTTTTCTTAACTAGGTTAAGAAGGTCATCCCTATTTCTCATGCACCTTGTCTCATCACATTTTCCCCTTCCACACAACATACCATTAAATGCTTTGAACAGCCAGTAAAGATATTTTGTCACTTACACTCTTTGTGGATGTTGTGAATGATCATCTGGACAACTCAGCTGGTACATGACTGACCTTCAACGTTGAAATGTAGTTGAAATAATGTCAATTGTAGCTTCAATGTTGAAAAAATGTTGAAATGATGTTTAATCTTAAGTAGCTGTGAAAAAGCTAACAAAATCCTTGCATTATCAATGTTGACTCAACATTGATTCAACCATGACCTTGACATTGATTCAGTGGTGAATAAACAGTGAAATTCAGGCTAGGAACTGTAAGGTCAACAGTCTTCCCCATGATTGTGGTTGAATGTGCTGAACTAGACACAGTATTTATAGTGTTTGAACAGAAAATGAAAAATGGAAATGAAATATTCCAATAATTTGACATTCTGGACATTACTGGATCTTCATTCACTTTAATCAATATTGCTATATGAAATGAATATGATATATATACAGTACCAGTCTCAGTGAATGTATTATAGATTACATAACTTGGCTTCTTCTTTTGATATTGATATTAAAATCATATCTGCAAAACTATTTGGACACCTTCTCATTCATTCTGGAATCAAGGGAATTAAAAAGAGTTCATCCTGCTTTTGTTGGAGTAATGGTCTCTACTGTTCAGTGACAGTGTTAGGTTTGGGAGGACTAATGTGAGGATTTGAACTGAAGTGCTTGGAAACTGCTTTTGCTTGGAAACATGAATATGGTGTGTATATAATAGTATTAAAATATATTGTATGAACAATTACATTATGAACGTTCCAGAACCCCAAAATGTATCAGTCTTAACAGCCTTTCAGGTTGCATTTGTAAACTGTAAGTGCCAGAAGTGGCCCAGATATGGCCCACATCTGGGTTGAGGCATCAACAATTTATATAAACCCACCCCATCTACAGCCCTAGACAATGCTGGTACTGTGTTTACTACTCCTTACTCATATAAAAGTTGTTAAAATGTGACAAAATGTGTAATTAGGCTGTGTGCCCAAACTTGCATAGGATTTTATACATAAAGAGAACATCCATTTATCCAGGCACAATAAAAACACAAAAGCATTCAAGCTTTCAATCTAATCATAGCCTTGGACTTGTGTTAGACTTGACAAAATGGTCTTGACTACAGCCCTAGCAGTGAGGACATCTCTTTTTCAAACATAGTACTGAGCACAGTGTAGTGTCAAGACCCCGTGTGCAAACAGGGTGAGTGAAATCCAATAGTGTTTACAGAATTGGAGCCCAGATGATTAAGCCAAACAGAGAAGGTCTCTCTGGCCCTGCTTCCCCCAACAGCTGACAGCTCCTCTCCAGCACAAAGCAAATGTCAATCAGAAAAATTAGGGCTCTTCAAATAATAGGGGGTGGATAAATCTCTCTTAATAGCCAAATTCATCTGGGCAGAATAAAGCAGACGCCTATACTGTTGATGGCAGTGTCCTTTATTTTCACAGCAGACCGACCACTCACACGAAATAAATGTCCTCAGCCTACTCAAAATTGCACCATGTCAAAACAGCAGCAGAACAAGCAGGAGTTATAGCAGGCCGTTTGCAGAGCATGTTGATGGAGGCTATTTTTTTTACCGTTGTGCTCCTACCGTCTATTATTTCTCAGGATAAAAATCAATCTGGAAAATAAACACGGTACAAATGACACAGCATGTCATTTAAACCATTTCCTTCCACTCGGATCAGCTCACCACAAACAAATCACCAACACTCAGAGCTGTGTTAACTCTAACAATCAGGGTGTCAACAATGTGTCCTAAAGAGTGTTCAGAAACCGAAAAAAAAAAACATCACACACTATGATGTCTCTGATAGCTGGAGCGTATTTTGTCAATTCGTTAGATATGCATAAATTCATTATTGTGAGATGAGTTCAATGTAATGATATTCCACAGTATACACTCTTGACACAATGGATTATGTGCCTTTCCACTCATCCTCCAGACTCTAGGACCCTTGATTTCCAAATTAAATGCAAAATTTTACTTTAATCTGAAAAGAGGACTGTGGAGCACTGAGCAACAGTCCAGTTCCTTTTCTCCTTAGCCCTCGAAAGACACTTCTGATGTTGATTTTTGTTGAGGAGTGGCTTGATATTTGCAGTTGAAGCCCCTTTCCTGGAGACATCTGTGCCTGGTGGTTCTTGATGCACTGACACCTGCCTCAGTCCACTCCTTGTAGAGCTTGAAAAAGCTCCCTTTTTCTCATGCGCCCAGTCTCACCACAGTTTCCCTTTCCACACAACATACCATTAAAATGCTTTGAACAGCTAGTAAAGGCACTCTGTTACTTATGCTCTTTGTGGATGTTAATGATCCTCTTCTCAACTCAGCTGGCACATGACTGACCTTCAGTTTTGAAATGTAGTTGAAATCATGTTAAATGGTTGTGAAGAGGTTAACAATGACCATAACATTGATTAAACGGTGAAATGTTGGCTTTTACAATCTAGAAAATCAACATGGTGCAAATGACACAGCATGTCAATTAAATCCTTTCCTTCCTCTCAGATCAGCTCACCACAAACAAACCGACAACACTCAAAACCCTAGCAGTCATGATGTCAACAATGTGTCAGAGACAACAATGTGTTTAGAAACTGTCACACACCGTAACGTCTCTGATAGCTGGAGAATATTTTGTAAATTCCTGACATATGCATTTTTGTGAGACAAGTTCAAGGTAATGATATTCTGCAGCATACACTCTTAAAAATTCCAATGCGCAAGACAAGGAACCTTGATTTTAATGCAGTTGAATAAACTATTATACTAGTGCATCTCAATAACACTGAATATTGTGAAAATGTTTTTTTTTGTGCATAAATTTTGATAGTATTTAACTCAAAATCTATCATATATTTTATATTTACAACATTTAAATATTCATATTTCAGACATTTTTTTGCTCAAATGTTGAATTTAATATTGTCTGATTAGTAATTTATTCAAAGTTGAGATTCTGGATTTCATGAGCAAAAAGTCATACAAATGATCTTTTTACAGTGGTAATGATGTAGGTATTAGTAACTGTATAGCCATGCTGCTGAGGCTCTCGAGACAAAGACACTCCTACATCTGGTGTAGGTGGACAGAGCATGGAGACTAAGTATAACTGCATTTGAAACTATTTGCTTTTCAGGCTATCAAATATCTAGATGTGTCATAAGTCAGTTTTGGTTTGGCAGTCTTAACATCAGAGATGTGTGTTTGTTTTCATTCTAAAAAAAACCCAAAACATTTTATATCAAAGATTTGCGGTGAGTGTTTAAGTAAATGAATGTAAAATCTCTATCATTAGCCTACTTCACTTTGTTAACTAGGTAAATTATCTATCATTAACGGAGGGCAGAATAAAAGATCCTTTATGTTAATTCACAGGGTTGATCAAAATAAAAGTGGGCGTAGTGTAACAGACAGTTAGTCCCCAACTTGCAAACGCTAAAGTTGTGAACTTTGGTACATGTGAACTAAGTTGTCCTCAAGCTCAAAAACAGTTTAAGGATTGTTTTCAAGTTTAAATGTAAGGAAACAGTAGTTAGCAAGTCCACCAAGTGGTGACAGCAGGAGGGTACATGCATCCTAAATGATAGTTCTCTCTCATTGTATCCACAAGGTCTGTTTCTAATGTGTGTTGTGCTCTCCAGACAACATCGTGATTTTGTGATTTGTTTTCAGAAGTTTTTTGCCCTTAAGCATTCTAACATGTTGGATGTTAAGTGCAAAAGCAGTGGTGATGTGGATGGTAGTGCTAAGCAACTCCAGGCCATCACATTCTAAACAAAAATGCACATTAAAAGTGGAGCAAGGTGAGAAGATTGATGTCCCAGTACAGACCTACAAACAAATGTACATATGAACAGACCCCTGGAATGGAACCTGTTCATAAGTTGAGGACATACTGTATAGTTGTGTGCAGTTAGCCTTAACAGATATACAAAACAATCTGGGAATGTAATCAGGAATGATGACAGATTAATTTCATCTTCTAGCACAGGTCCTTTTTTATCCCAATTTGAGATGTTACCATTGTATCATTGCTAGGCATCCAACACACTCAGGAAAAAGGTGGGTCTCCAGCCATTACAACATGAGTATAGCATTACACTTCATCTAATGAGGGGAGAGAGCACCATCTACCCATCCACAGAGAGCATTGCCAGTTTTGCTCTCTCAGCGTCTGGCTGCTGATGGTAAGCAGTATAACCTTGTGCTCCTCAGATCACAGTGCTAGCACATCAGACCACTGAGCCAGTCAGAACCACCTACTAGCACAGATCAGTGACAGAATGCTTCACGAATGTTGCCAAACGGAAACAGAATATAGATGTGTTGTCATATTCTGTAAATTTGCCCACTGCAGGTGTTATAAAGAATAATGTTATCTTGTATACAAACTTCAAAAGGGTCTTCACAGGCAAATGTAGTTCTTCTGTGGGACCACTCAAAGAACCATTTGAGGCATACTTATTTGTAAGAGTGTAAATGCCAAAGCAGGTTTGATCAAGAGGGGGTAGACTAAACAGAATGCATCATACAGTTTCTGTTTACTTTAATGAACAAGGTTTCAATGGAAAAGGATAATGCTGCTTAAAGAATCGATGAGAGCAAATGGAGAAAAAAGTGCTTAGCAAACATCTTGACAGACTGAAATCTAAATATAGCCATGCATTGATCCCAAAAATATGGACAAGATGTACAATTGACAGTGGACATGGGAGGCAAGTCAAGATAACATTTCCGTTCATCATTCACTTTGCATGTTTGTAGACAATCTCAGGAGCAGGTGAGTTGCTTAGACTCCATTACAGTAGTGATGGAGGAGAAAGTGCCGTTTCTCCACTCCTTCACCTCCTGCTTCCTGAGGGGGTTTTCTGGGGCATGACTGCCTCTGCTGCATTAACACTCATATCTGCATCGATTTTACGCCAGCATGGAGCATGTAGCTCACGCAGAATGCAGTCTGTAGGCCTGGAGTAACCAAATCTGACCTTAAAGCCCACTAACATGACAACCCTCTAGAGATCAGTTCAACTATTCCACAACTCCACAAGGATCTTATTCCCCTATAGCTGGCACTTTGCATTGGGCACGGTGAGCTTAGACCAACATCATATCATGAAAATTCATATTTATACCACTAAAGTGTGACCCAAGAAATATTTCTCAAACATATCTCACGTATTTTGTACACATATTAGGACTCACAGGAGCCCCTGTCCAATGGAGGCATTGTTTTTTCCAAATACACACAAGCCAGACGAAAATATGTGGAGAACACAGCATCGCCACACCACGCTTCTTTTTTTTCTGTCACAAAGCTTCTAAAAAAATCATTTATAGATGAAAACCCATTCAGAAACAGTAACAATTCCACATTCTACTTTTGTTACAGTTAGGGTTATGCTTAGGGTAAGGGTTACATTAAGTTAAGGTTATATGTATGGCTAGGGTTAGGTAATGGATTACAGGCAGTTACATGTGATTTTCTGGGTTCATAACTCAGGATCAGAGTAACCTAAGACATGATACACATATGATAACAAACATGCAAGACTTACCCAATCGAACCGAACCGCTCTATCAATGTGTGACGAACAGCCAGCAGGTAATCCAGTTTAGGTTTAGGTTGAGATTTGAGATCAAGCAATAACATTAAATCAGTTGCTTTGTAACATTCTCTGTGTGTTTTGGTTGTGCCCGTAAAAAAGCCACATTGGAATTTTTTCTGTACCTTGTATGGTATGTAAGTAGCACAGGTGCAAGTTGGACATGATACCACACTGGCTTACTTCTATTACTAATACTACTACTAATACTAATACTGCTTCTACTACTACTATTACTGATTTTCCACACTCTCCCTGTGACTGCATGGGTTTTCTGGGTTTTCTCCAAGGACTTTGGTTCCCTCCCACATTCCAAAAACATGGATCTCAGGTGAACTGTCTACTCTGAAATTGTATGTGTGTGTGTCTGTGTGCGTGCGTGTGTGTGTGTGTGTGTGTGTGTGTGGGTGTGTGTGAATGTCTATATTTCCAGATACAGATGGGCACGATGTGTGATTGTCAAGAGTGCTGATTGTAAAGTGTCCTTGGGTCTCTCAGAAGGTGCTATATAAGTGTAACTTCATAATTATAATGTTGTGAGTGTTGACATTTTATATTAAAATTTTGCTTTGCTTTTAAATCTCAGTATATCAGAACACTGCAGTCAGTAGTGTTAGAAATGAGGTCGTAACGGTTCTTCAAAGCCAAATCAAAACAATGCTAATTCAATACATATTTAGGCACAGGCAGCATGTTTATGGAAAGCAATATAAATACTGCATAATTCTTGTCCCCCACTCATGTATCTGGTTTCAATTAGTGAAATATCGTTACTGCGCCTCCTAGCCTTTAATTTCTTTCAGTCAGAAATCTCTAATGAATTAAAACTCTCAATATTTGAGTGCACACACACACACACACACACACACACACACACACACACACACACACACACACACACATTTGACATATTTCCCATCATGGCTTCAACAAAAAAAAAACTCCCCCTGAAATGAATGACTTTATGCAAACAGAAATGATTAGCTCGACTTTAATAAGCTGCAGAACTGCCTAACCTAATTATCTATGCACACTTCTTTTATTACCATAAATGAACTAAATCAAGGACAAGCAACTTAAACAGTCATTTTGAATAAACCATTTAAGTAAAGTGGCTAGGTTTAATGGTCAGACATGTTTGCATTATAATCACCTGACCAGTGGAAATAGTCTGAAAACACATTACATTGGTGTTCCAGTTAATTATAACAGTGAAGATGTGCATTGTTGGTTTGGCAGTTGTTCTGTACAGTGTGCACATCTTAATATACCACCACAAACTACTCAATCAGAGATCTGCTGATCTGAGATCTCCTTCATAACACTGTTGTCCATTGAAAACCATGCATCTCCATTTTGGTCCATTTTTAGTTTTAGTTCTTCTGCTGAACCATTTAGGTGCTCTGTACACAGTGTAAATAATTATGTATGAATAGACCAATAGAAATGCTCTAAAATTACTGTTAATTGTTCATATTTTATATGAACTTTCATTCAAAGTGCATTTTTGCCTTCTCCTATAAAGTTAACTATAGGAGATACACGTATTTCATTGGACAATAATTATATGTTAATATATTGTGGGCAACAAAAGAGACTACATGATAATATTAACTGATGGATTCAAGCTCAGTTTGCTTGTATAGACCGTCTGAATCTTTCTATATTGTGAAGTCCAGCCTGGTTTAATTTCCAATATTTTATTGTACACTTTACATATTTGTTAACAGTGTACTTCAAAAGCTAAGAAACCTTTGAGTGAATGAATTGTAGAGCAAGAATGAATACTCTCTCTCCAAGTTAAGAAGAAATGAACTGAGGGAAAGAGAGACTGGATACTGATGTACACCACCAAAGATAAAAACATACATAAATGCTAAATATTACATTACACTACATTTACATAGTTACATTTTTGCTACAGTTCCTTGGAAACTAATATGTAAATAATATGAAACTAATATGCTCTGATTGGCTTTGTTAAAAATAGTATGAATTTAACAGGAACCTGCTGTAGAAGCAGTGGATTTATTGTCACTGTTGCCCAAATACTGTGTTCTTGCTTTGCTCTCAACACTTTTTTATGTAGTTGTTGTTAACATTGTTTTAAGGTCAACGAGGTGTTTCCTTCCTTTTCCATCTCCTGTTGGAGTCTTTACTGTCCAGGAAAGGTTTTCTATTGGATTTTGGAGCATTGCCGTGAGGATTAGATTCAGCATTGAGCAACAAGTGTGTTAGTGATGATAGGATGTGGGATGATTACCAACCCTCCTCAGCGTCAACTTCCCAACTCATCCCAAAAGTACTGGATGGACACCAGCAAAATGTACTCATTTTCAACTGAATTAAAATCCTGTTTAAAAAGGGAAGGGCTAATGATTTCACTGATCCAGATACTGGGTGGGAGGGAGGGAAGGTCTGTTTGCTCTTTCATCTTCAAAATACATACATAAATAAGAAAAAACATGTACATTGTTTTTGTATTTTATTTGGACTACTGTCAAGAATGTTGGATAATTTATTATTGGAAATATGCAGCAAAATTTATATAATGATTATATAATGATATATATATATATATATTCATTTCTACATCTCAAATGAAGACAAATTTGAGTAGCCTAGGATCTCCTGAAAATAACAATATCTGGCATTCATGACATAAATACGTTTCTCTTTTTTGGTGAATAAAAGTATGTCAACCTAAGAAAACCTACCATAAAATTGGCTAAATCATACTGTTTCAATACGGACAGGTTTTCCATGATATTAGCTGTTTGGCCAGTACGTCAGCTCCTGTTCTTTTCTGGTACATTTTACCTTTCAAGGACCCCTTTTTACCAAGCTAGTGATGAGCAGACCTAGAGGGTGATAAGACATGGGTGACAAAAAAATAGAAGCGTAAAAAAGTAGCCCATGCAGAAAATTGTGTGGAAGAAAGGTGCTAAGCAGTGGGCTAGCAGACAATGAAGTATGACAGATATGAGGGATGGGGAGATTAAACGGAGAGATCGGCAAGGAAGAGAGGAGAGGAATGTGAAAGATGTCTTGGAGGGCTTATTTTTAATCTGGGAATAAAACAGGTTCAGTGCAGTTCCCATCTGCTCTAATGACTTGGAGAACAGTTTAGAAAGAAAAATGTATAAAAATAAGTCTGAAGCCATCTCTCTCTCTCTCTCTCTGTCTCTCTCTCTCTCTCTCTCTCTCTCTCTCTCTCTCTCTCTCTCTCTCTCTCTCTCTCTCTCTCTCTCTCTCTCTCTCATTCCTGGGCTGCTCCCCTGTGGTACATGAGGCTCCATGTCACAACCCCACAGCAATGACAGCCTGCAAGAACATAAGCCTGCAAGTTCCACTCTCTCACTGGAGAGTGCACACTGTTACACTATCTCTCTCTCTCTCTCTCTCTCTCTCTCTCTCTCTCTCTCTCACACACACACACACACACACACACACACACACACACACACACACACACACACATACACTGTAGTGGACAACTAAAAATACTATAGCCAAGAGTGGCAGAATCTATGCTTGCTTCAGCTCCCACAGATTAGGGGCTCTGGGGGATGGACCCCCCCTTTGCTCTGGCTTGCTTCTCTTCAATGTGACACATGAAGAAAAAAAGAGTGTGAAGAACACATTTCATACAGGAATACACATGCTTTAATTATCCAGATCATGCAAATGTGTTCAGTGCCTAGGTTTGGTATTGAGCGTGAGCTGTCCATGTGACTAATAATAGCATCATTGGTGTTGATGTCCTGATGTTGACACTGTGTGTGATGGAGAAAAGTATGAGAATATTAGCTACTGAAAGTAATTTGGTAAAATATATTATTGACCTAACATGATTCAAATGTGCATGTAGTGTTGATGGTCTTCATTTTGATTTATGTAAAGCTGCTTTGTGACATCAGTTGTAAAAAGCATTATACAAATAAATTTGATTTGATTTGATTTGATTTGATATTTCAGTCATTTGGTATTGATGTACACATTTTAACTAAATAAATTCAAGATATAAACTTTAGTAGAGAAACATTTATTGGATGAAATAGTGAATGACCATTCAGTTCTGTTTAATTATTTACTCCAAACATAATATGACCATTTAAACTGCATAAATATAAATATAACACAGCTCAATTTTCTCACTGGCAGTAATGCATGTAGAATTTTGATGGACAAAATGAAATGAATCCTTTTTTGAATAAGAAAATGTGCATAAAGTGCTGTGAATATTTTGTGGGTGCACTGTATATTGGCTATTATTTGCAAATAAGTGAGGATGGTGTGATATGCAATTTATGGTGTACTAAGTATTGTTTTGCTACTTTTTTTACTGAGGTTTTACTGTGGTTGTTTTACAGATATGCTATAAAAATACAGGGGTTGGACAATGAAACTGAAACACCTGTCATTTTATTGTGGGAGGATTCATGGCTAAATTGGAGCAGCCTGGTGGCCAATCTTCATTAACTGCACTTTGCACCAGTAAGATCAGAGTGTGAAGGTTCAAATGGCAGAGTAAGAGCACAGTTTTGCTCAAAATATTGCAATGCACACAACATTATGGGTGACATACCAGAGTTCAAAAGATGCTGGCGCATCTGTGACCAAGACAGCAAGTCTTTGTGATGTATCAAGAGTCACGTTATCCAGGGTAATGTCAGCACCACCAAGAAGGACGAACTGTGGATGCAAGAGGAAGCTGTATCCAAAAAATGTCATTCCCAAGATGAATTGACGCTGTATTGGCCGCAAAAGGAGGCCCTAGTACACCGTACTAATAAATTATTGTAGTCTAAGACCAGGTGTTTCAGTTTCATTGTCCAACCCCTGTACATTTTACTTACTTTACTTACTTACTTATACCCAGAAAAGGTTGTACTATTGTTTTAAACCAAGAATCATTTCTAAATATTATGTAGAAAACTTCTGATGGCAGTGCAATTTTCAGATTCTCTCTTAGAAAATGAACATTAGAAATATCTGAATATAAACAAATACAAATTGATCCATTTCAAATGAGCCCTGAATTGTATGGAAAATGACAGCAATATGCCTTTGTAATAATTCCTTTGTGACTCTAAGGGACAGGCCAGTGTGATATTAAAGATCATATCAAACTTGTGAGGCAATTACTAAATCTAGCACCGAAATCTGGCAACATCCCAGTCAATGCAGACAGCAACACATTAATCTGCTCCAAATGAGCTCTGTATTGAATGGAAATTGGATAAAACATTTTTCTGCTACATTACCTGCAGCATATAAATAAATAATTTGTAGTTGTGAGGGACAGACCACACTAATAGTTTAGAGCATGTAAATTTGCAATGATTTTAAAAGGATAGGGTAGGATAGGATATGATAGGATAGGATAGGATAGGATAGGATAGGATAGGATAGGATAGGATAGGATAGAACTTTATTGATCCCTTGGGAGGGTTCCCTCAGGGAAATTAAGGTTCCAGCCGCAACATTACAGAAAAGGTAGAATGAGATAATTTAGTAAAGATAATTTAGTAAAATGCCACTTAAAAAAATTCTAACTATATTTTCTCAATAACTGCATATTAAAACCAAGTCTTTAACAGCTGCAAAAGTAGTAAATAATAATATATTAAAAATAAACAGGCACATAGACCCACTGTGCTTGCACACAGGGCATTCCTGTGCATTTTACCCATTCACACACACAATGATACACACACACACAAACACTAGTGAATTCATACACTACAGGGCAGTGAGCACACATGCCCAAAGCAGTGGGCAGCCCTATCCACAGTGAATTCCAGACAGATGGCCACAAAGAACAGGAGACAGAATGGAGAAAGTTAATGCCAAACGTTTGCTTCACAAGAGCATTAGCAATATGTGTGGTAGCTAAGGATATCTGAGTCGCTCTGGACAAGGGCATCTGCTAAATGCCATAAATGTTAGTGTGTGTGTGTGTGTGTGTGTGTGTGTGTGTGTGTGTGTGTGTGTGGAGCAGCTGTGGCCTGGTGGCCTGAACCATCCTTGTGATCAGGAGATTACTGTTTGAATTCCCCAAACTGGCAGGACATGACTGCTCTCCCAGCGTAGTGAAAAGGGCTGCCCACCACTCTGCTGTGTAACTATAACAACACAACATTAAAAGTGGGACCAAAACTGGATCTAGAATCATCACTAGAATCATCTTCATTGTATTTTACAGCTCAGAAATCCGATGGAAACAAGTTATGAACTTGAGTTGTTCAAATTCTACTTTTTTTAAAACATATAAATACAGAACCATTATTGCACTTTTTTTAACATGTAACATGATATTCTTAGGACTAACCAGCAGCTGCAACAAAATATTCTTTACCTGTGATAAATATCCACCAATCAACCATAATTGTGACCATTGTGACAACCTCGTGGTTTCTAAAGGGTGAAAGGAGGCTAGCATAGTATGCAGAGAAACAGATGGACTACAGTCTGTACTTATACTACTATAATAAATAACATATATATTGTGCTCCTGGATGGTAAGTGGAGCTGATACAATGGACAGTGAGAGTGAAAACAAGGCCATAATGTTCTGGTTGATTGCTGTATGTGGATCCAGTGTATGGCTTCATCTGTCATAATCATATTGAAATTAACTGAAGTAATCTCACATTTCTTTTCTGCTACATTAGCACCTAAATAAATACTTTGTGGCTCTGAGGAAAACACAGCTCTTGAATCCAGCTGGCCATGGAGAGGGCAATTGGGGCGAGGAGAAGCAGAAGGAGAGAGGCTGCCTCCAGTGTTTCACCAATGTCCTTCTCCCTCCGTCTGCTCCTGCCCTCCTCAGCCCCAGCCCAGTCAATTAAATTCAGGCTTGTCAGATCAAACAGACTTCCATTTACTTTTGCACACATAACAACCCCCAGAAGAATGCAGAGAGGGTGGGGGCAGCATGTTGACTTTTATACTCGGCGAGGAGCGGATCAGGAGAAGAAAGCTGACATTTGAGGACAGGCCCAGAGATCCAGTGACGCATGCGCTGCCCGGTCCAGCCCTTGCAGCAGCTCCTGTTCAATTAGGGGAGTGCTCGGTGAAGGTGTTTGATGTGCTTTTAGAGCTAGAGAATAGGCCAGCACTCCATCTCCACTTAACAGAAGCACAGGCATGCACAGTAACACACCCCCTCCCACCCACACAGACTCAAACATTCACACACTGCTAGCTGTGAAGGCTATTCCTTCTTGAATACTTGATTTATGTGTTTGTGAATTCTCTTGCTTGTGGTGGAGCTGTACATAATGCTGCCCACATCATCTGTGGTCCTGATCTTCTGGTTCTTGCCCTGCACCATCTGTTCTGTATGGGTAAACAACAGCAAAACAGCTTCAGGTTCAACAGAAGAACAATAATTGAAGCAGTCTCTTCCAGAAAATCTATAAAGCATTAGAGAACTCATATAACTATGCTCTCAGAAAATATGGCACCAAAAACTTGGTTCCTGAGTGGGACTGGCCTGACACCCCTTCTAAAAAATGAATTCAGCTGCTTTAAGTTGCTGCCATTGTTAACACTCATGTGCAAATGCACACGCAGCTCGTCTAGTCCATGTATTGTCAATAGAATAGGAATCTCTGGAGCAGATAAAACGGAATCTATTGGCACCATGCCTAATGCCAGGCATGAGCTTTTAGGGGGTATAAAGTCAAAACAGTTCAGAAGGCGGTGCAACCTCTAATGCAACAAATGCAATTGGTTCAGAAGATAACCAATTAAAAGAACCAGCTGGCAGAGCTGTAGAAACCTGAATCTTCTCCTTAGAGCACTGAATGTGGATGCCTTACATGAAAGGTGTGAAATTCAGTTTGAGATGTTGCTTAAGATATAAGAAATTCTTCTTATATGGTGTTGGTTTCTCAGAAAACTGTCTGGGAAAATGAACTAGCTAGCTTCTAAGGCAGCATTTCACATCACATAGACTACTGTGGGTACCATGATGTTACCATTCTTGACAGATTGGTTGCACATTACTTATCTAGCTAGCTAATAAGCAAGCAACCAAAGAAAATGTTGCCTTAGAAGCTAGCTGGCTCAGATTGGCTCTTCCTGTGCAATGCTGGTTGGCACTGGCATCAGTTAGCAATGGATGTAACGAACTGGGGACCCGAGCATGTTTGTTGCAATGATAAAATGGTGGCAGTTCAAGAGGTATCAGATTGTATTGCACATTGTCTTCAACCTCCTAGTGTCAGGAGCATCGTATGTGATAGGTGGAGAGTCCCAATGGGCTTGGGTAATAGGCACTTATAAATTGGGATGGAAAATTGGGGTAAAAATTCTAATTAAATCTCAAACTGAATTGCACACTTTTCATGCAATGCATCCACATATAAAGGATGCACTGAAGAGCAGCTACTTGTTTCCACCTTCTGGTTCTTTTCATTGGATATTTTCAACCAACGGTGGTTGTTCTGCTTCAGAGGAAGAGCTGCCTTCTGAACTGTTTTGAGGATTAATTTTGCATACAAGCTATAAAGCTGTCGAATGTTCTTGTTGCTGAATGCAATAAAATCTTCAAAGCACTGCTACAAATTCTAGCAGAAAGTGTTCTCTGGACAGAAGAGACATTTACTCCAGCAAAAGCAGGATAAACACTTTTATGATATTTTGGAAAAAATGGTGAATGAGTAGGTGTCCCAATACTTTATTACTTGTGTACCGTTACATGGCAACAGGACCAATCGAAATGATAGAAATAATATTTCTATTACATTAATAACACAGACCCACCAAGCACTTTCTTAGGAAACCTTATTAATAGTGAATAGGACCTTTGTCCTTAAAACGGCTTTAATCATTCATTGCATAGATTCCCCAAGATGTTGAAAAGGGCCCTTGAGATTTTGTTCCATCGTGCAGTTCCACAAATTTTTCAGGAGTACTTTTATGATCACCTGTTCTACCATCACACATGTATTTTACTGAATTTAGATTCAGTGACTGGAAAGCCAGTTCAACCTGTTTTGCTTTGCAGCATTATCAGTAGACAACAGAAGTTGAGACCATGATGCATATGGGCAGTAACAATATTCAAAGAGTCTGCAGCATTCAAAAAACTCCCCACTTCATTTCACCAGCTCCACCAGCCTGTGTTGACATAAGGTTGGGTTCATGGATAGGGTAATGTTTTTGGTTCAAAACTGAAATTCCTTAGACCAGTGTTTCCTGGCAGGCACGATTAAGCTTTATCCAGGAGGCATCTGAACCAGATGCCTGAACCACTTCAGCTGGCCCGTCTCGACCTCTGAGCCGTGAGAACCTCCAAGTTCATCCCGGATGACTGAACTCCTTACCTTATCTCTAGGGTATGTCAAGCCACCCTACAGAGAAAGCGCATTTCTGCTGCTTGTATTCACTTATACAGCAAGTTGATTATATTTGTATTGCAGAGCATGGTTGTCAGATTCATTCGAATTCACCTACTTCCACTTCATTTGTAATGAATATTGAGTGCCTGAAATGTATATATTTTCAGTAAGACATAAATTCAATTTGTGCAGTAAAAGCTTCTTCATGCTTAAATATATCATTAAAATGTATGTGTTGTGTATCTTGTGTCCTAGAATACTTAAAATAGTAAGTGCTGATATGAGGAAACAAGTTCTTAGGAGAAAAAAGCTTCTCTTGGTTCATTTAGCTCTTGCTGAGTGGCAAGCAGAAACCGATCCTTACAGACCTTTACTGAGTTACTACCTAATGCTTGGGAAAAGCAGAAAATGAAAAAGCATGCTGAAGGAGATTGTATAAAAATCAACTATTTCCACTTGATAGGAATGATTCAAACAGCTTTTGTGTTCTCCAGCTGAGGGGCAGGAGAGCCAGAAGTGGGGTGAGGACAAGACGCCAATCAATTTCATGATGATCAAACATCATCGTGTCTGAACTTCTGGGTTTTGAAATTCTTTCTGTGGTTTTCCAACTGCAGTTGCAGGTGCACCCCACCACTCCACCCACCCATTTTCACCCCAGTTAATCAAGTTAGGTCTGCACAATTCAATAACATTAAAGCCCACAGAAATTCCAACAGAATGAAAACAATTGCCAAGTTCAGTTAAAATCCACCATGACAAAGCACTGACAAAGCCCTGCTTCAAGTCTTATAGTTGGGATGTCTTTGACTGTGTTACTTTGGGATTTAAAGTTCCACATCACCAAGAAACCAGCCCATTTTAGCATGGTGATGAAGCCAGGCATTTCTATTATCTGTTATCTGTCATCATTCAAGGTTCTCCCCAGAAACCAGACCCTTAATACCTTTAAACCTTGGTAAAAGCGTTGAAGATGGATGGCAGCTCTCCACATGCAAAATGATCACACAAAAGGGTTCTTCCATTACAGAAGCTTTTGTCAAACCGCACGCCATATCAAAATCTAATTAGGAACTTCATAACTTTGAAATCTGAAATTATACTAATACTGTGGCAGCATTTATTATACAATATCCTAATTAGCATCAAAAGTGATAAAGGCGCACATAATGACTCCCATTACACAGATGAGAGAGGGGAATTTAGGTCCTTTTCAATTCCTCCTTTTAATGAGAGCCACGCAGTCCTGATGACGACTAACGATGAGGTTGGCCCAATTAACTCGGGATCATATGCAGAAATGCACCAAAACAGACACTGGTCACATTTGAGCGGGAGGGGAAAATGGCATGAAGGCACATCATCTGCATTCTTGTGTTAAGAATGAAAGATGGCACAAGCAACCACACAGACAGCTATCTCAATCCAAAAGGAAGACCTTGAATAAATAAGAGACATCTCCATGTGCAGGGTATGCAAGGGTTGTTTGCTGAGATGTCCCATGTCTTCTTTGACCCTGTCACACAGGCAATGACGAGCACACCCAACACCAGGAGATGTCTCATTTCAGGGAGATGATCATCAAAGTGCTGACAGGGATCAGGTCAAGCGCCTGCCTCACGTTTCTCACATATCCTACTCCATGTAGCATCCTGTCAGCATGTCAGAGTAACGTGCATTAAGTGTGTCAGAGGGGGCCGACATTTACACAAGACCTCCCGACCGCAGAGGTGAGAGGTCACCCTGGTGTCATTGACGATCTCCCTTTATTCTCTGAAACAGCCCATCAGTGCAGACATGGGCAGGTCACCCAGGGCTTGTGATGTGATCAAGACCAGACATAATCGGATGAAACGTCGCAGCCAGTCACTCTCGCTCATCTTACAAGGGCAAGATGAACCGGTTTCTAAAAAGGAGATGGGGTGGGATGGGGTCAGAGAGCAACACTTCTGACACTAAGAACATTATCATCAGCACACTGGCCAAGAACCATGAGCAATTCAAAGGTAACACATGAAAGGGGACGTCATGGGACTATAAAAGAGTGGAGAGCTTGCAACCTGTGCAAAACCAAAGAAGACAACAAGACAGGTCTGTCCTTCATTTAAGTCTGCTGGGTAAGTACTTAATAGTGCAGATAAAAAAAAGTATAATATATTAAAAAGCTTTTTTCATAATGAAAAAATATTTCAACTCTTTCTTGTTTTACTTTTCTATTAGTATGGATTATAACTCATGCAAACCACAAAAGATCTACCAGGAGACTCAAATGCCACAAGAAGGCTTCCTTCCTCAACCAATAACTTGCCCCCTTATGTCTTTGAAAGGTTCTAACTCACATGCTCCTTTGCTGCTTTACAGACACTGACGTCTTGCCTTTCCCTCCTTCCTCCACAACACCACCAATTTGGTCTTGTTGGTCATCCAGGGAGTTGGCCCCACCCCTGCCTTCCATACAAATCTGAGAGATTCCAGACACATAAAGACCTGGTCTAGCTATGGAGCCAATGTCAAAGACTTTCAAATTGTACACCTTTGGTCCGAATAAAATGTTTCTGTATACTGCTCTCAGGAGCTTGTCAGCAGATGGAAGCAATCTCCTGGTAGATTCTAGAATTGAATAAACACAATGAAACAACACCAACTGCTGACATCATGCCCTAAACCATCACAGACAGCAGGAAATTCACAATGGACTTCAGATACCTTGGACTCTGTGCCTTACCCCTCTAGAAGCTTGTGCTGATGCTCTAGAACTCTTAAATTCTAAATAAAATGCAAACTTTACTTTCATCTAAAAAGAGGACTTTGGTTCACTGAGCAACAGTCCAGTTTTTTTTCTCCTTAGTCTAAGGACGATGCTTCTGACACTGTTCAGGAATTTCCCTGATACTGTTCTGAAAAAGTGTCTCTGGTTCAGGAGGGGCTCGATATTAGAAATGCTGCAATTGTAGCTCTTTCCTGGAGATGTCTGTACGTGGTGGTTATTGATGCGTTGACATCACCCTCAGTCCACTCCCTTTCCCAAGTTCTTGAACTTTTTATGACAATCCTCCAAAGGCCGTGGTCATCCTTGTTGCTTGTGTACCTTTTTGCACCACATTCTCCTTTTCTAGTCAACTTTCTATTATTACACTTTGAAACAGTACTCTGAAAAGCACATCATGCTGACACAAACAGCAGGTTGAGAACTGCTTCTTCTTGTTTTAGGGCTGCTAGCACCTCCTGGACCTTCTGAGATCCTCCAGCAGGAGGATATCAGCATGATAAAAAGTACTATTGACTGCTTTGCCTGGTTTAAAAGGTATTAACATCCCCTGGATCTTTCAAGCTCCTCCAAGAAGATGATGGTAGCAAGATAAGTTTTAGTGTTCCTTGCACCTCCATGTTTCAGCTGTGCAAACATCTGGACGATGTGAGCCCCTCCAGCATGGTTGTCAGGGTAACAACATGCAATATTGAGACTGCATTGTCTCTTTGTCTAGGTTCTAGCTTCTCTTGGATTTTCTGCAGTTGTATAATGGCATCAAGCCACAATTTTGTACAAATCCATTTTTTTTTCCAACTCATTATTGTAGGGATGGCTTTTATTCTATTGCATGTTTGATCTCTTTCTCATCTTATCCCTTTTCGCTTAACTCAACTGCAAAGTTGTAGCACACCTGGATGTCTTTGCACGAGTGACAAAGGCATCTGTAATTGAGACTCCTCAGTGCTCAATGGCTTTTCTACATTTGCTCTGCTCTTATTTCATGCGCTCCTGACTTCACAAGCATAAGGGATTAAGCTTGGCTTGCCAGGGGGCTAAGGGATTAATGAGAATAAATAAACACACATGACCATTGACTTTCTGTTCTAACATAATACCAACAATGAGATAATAAGAGTGTCGGGAAGCATATGCTGCTCCAGTAATCACGGATTTAACACTTGATGACTCCTAGATAAGGAAAAGAAGAATACACACATATGAATCGCATACACAGTGAACGTGGAATGCCTGTAAGATACCCTTTGACTTCATGGTGGTGGTCCTGGGTATTACTGTATTCTCATTGTGTGCTTTCCTCTCTTCAATACCTCTGTTGCTTGATTGAATTTGCAGCCTGGAAAAATGTCAGGAATACACATACACTCATAGCCTCAATTGCACCACCGCTTATAAGAAAATCAGCCAGTCAATACTGGCAGTAAACAGGCGCACCCAGACCCTGACAGGCCATTCCTAATGCAGGTCATAAATGTCTGGCATTAATGAGGGGGTGTTTATAACCATGGCCCAAACACACAAGTGCCAGTGACAAGGTACTGCCAATAGACACAATCCAAGCCACATCAACACATTGATCAGCCAAAGTGGCTGAGGTGCTGCACATGCTCCGACAACTCTGGGACTGGGTTAAATATACATCAGATCAGCAGAACATGGGCCACAGTGGAAGTGGAACTGAATGAGGATGATTGCCATCTGGTAGCACTACCAGGATGCTAACAGGTGGAGGGAAGAAAATGGTCTATTGTAGCAGACAGTTATGGGCCATTTAGGAAACTGATTCTCTGGAAACAAGAGGTTACGGTGTTAGGAGATTAATTTGATGTCATGTCAGATTGTGTGTGCCGATTCTCTGACCTAGCAGCAGCACCTCAGTGCAAACACTGCTGTGTGATTATCTGCAAACAGCACATTACTCTTGCTATCTGACCCCATCCTTGCTTGCTTTCCCAATTCTTTTATCTATCCCACACCATCTCCAGCTCCTAGCTCTGGCCAGCAGAGCTTTCAGTCTCCATCTCCTCCCAATCATACTGTCTTTACTTAGGCCACAGTCCATTGAAAAGCCATCTAAAGCCATAATCAATTACAGCTGAATCAATAACACTCGGCTGGGGAGAGCAAAGGGTGACAGAGTGCTCATTGAGTTGTCAATCAGACACTTACTCTTATCGCCCAATTCCTTCTGCCCTGCTGTTAGACCCTAAGTATTAGCCTGTTTTTGCAATAGCTTTTAATTCTTAATATAAAAAAAAACTGGACAACAAATGTTTCCAAAAGCACTTGTGATGATTGTGGTAGACACAGTCAGGTTGAACACAAATATAATATCTGGTTGAATAGAAATTTTTGAGAAACATGAGATTAAGTTTAACAGTTATAACACATAAAAATGTAATTCATGGCATTAGTTTAACTGAGCTAAAAATGTTTTGCTGCTGATTTTCGTTTGTGTTTCACAACTGGTGCATCTTGTGTTAGTGTCCAGCAGTAGTCAGCCAGCACTGAGGGGTTCCAGAAGCATTGGTAAAGCTTTACCATCCTGAGAATGTCTTGGTGAAATCGTTCGCCATGTTAGTCACAGACTGTTCCAAGATTTTCAGGGGAAAATCCAAGTGTGAATGCAGAAAATGATTTGTTACTGTAACCCATGTGACCTGATCTGTACTGGCACATCGATTCAGTCAGACACAAGGCTTTGCTTTCCACTGTTTATTCTGAAACAGATTTTAAGTGATATTATTCTTCACTCGCAAAAGATGCTGCAGGCTTCACAAGCATCCATCTCAGAGTTTTCACTCATCTGATCATTTCATAGCCTTGCTTTTATTTTTTAAGAATTCTTTTCACATTGGCACGCACGTGATTGCATAGTTCTCTTACATTATAAACTTACAGAAGAAAAGATTTTTTTGTCTTTTTGTTGAAGAGAGAAGACATAAAACAAACAAGAGAAAACAAGGGAGCAACATACCTGAATCAGATTTTAAGTGATATTATTCTTCACTTCACAAAAACGCCGCAGGCTTCACAAGCTGAACATACACAAAGAAAATTCATCCCAACTCTGCTGCATATGCAACCCTTATCTATGTATACATATCCTGCCGTATATGCACATGTACCAGCTCAGTAAGCTGAAGCACGTATCTGAACAATAACTCAACATAGTTAGTGTTTATGATCAAAACTACGTGCTGACTAAAAAAACACATGTTCATATGACTTATAGAAGTAATATATATGTGGTTTTTGGTACAGCATGGCTTATAATTTTACACAAATGAAGAATTACAGCAGCTACAAACCATTAGTCTTGGAGCTCTCACTCATCTGTTGGAGGTAGGGTAAAACTAGAGCCTGTAGTGATGTAATTGCAAGAAAGGCTCCCTAAAACTATTTTTAACCTTTTTCATATAATTATAAATAGCTATTTTAAGAATAATAATAATGTGACTCATTGTATGAACTGTGCCATATTAATATTTCATTACAATTCACCATTTTATAAGCTCAAATAAGATTATCAATAATTTTGCTATATTTTGGTACTTGATAGTTGCCAAGGAAATTTTCTGCAACATCCTGCAATCATTTTCTGAGGCCACACCAGAACTGCTTGTCATTCACTATTTATCAGATTTTGGACCAACAAAAATGGCTTAATTGATTTTGGCAGCAGTTATTCTTGGGAACATTTGTCTCATATAACAGAAAATAAAGAAGCTTCCTTATTCATAACTTTCACAAAACATTTCATCAGTCCAGGTTTTATGTGAAGCAGAGGCAAAAATATCATTGTTGGGTCAATAAATGGGTTGTGTGTCACATTTATCTGCCCTGGAGTCAATTGCTGATGGATTGGCCAGTTGCTTTTAGTGTAATGTGACTGGCTGTCCCATTCACAGAAGAAACAGCAGTACTTCATATATCCCAGCTCCAGTCCAAGCAACAGTGTCACCAGTTTTAAATCCTCACAGATGTTTCAATCAATCAATCAAATTTTATTTATATAGCGCTTTTTACAACAGCAAGTTGTCACAATGCAGCTTTACAAGGATCCGGGTCCAAGCCTCAAATGAGCAGCCAGTAGGCAAACAGTGGCAAGGAAAAACTCCCTCAGTTTAGGAGGAAGAAACCTTGAGAGGAACCAAGGCTCAAGAGAGGAAACCATCCTCCTCTGGTTGACACCGGAGAGCACATAACAATGGCACAATACAACTACAGTTGTAGTTGCTATAGTTGATGTGTTTTAATAACAGTTCCATATTGTCATATGTTTCTTTTATGTGTGTAACACAGCCAACAGGCTATGAAGTATGGACATTGTCACTGTGTTACAAGACAGCCTTCAGGCTTAACAAGGATGAATCAATAAAAAGACACTGCTGTTTTGGCTCATGCTTACAACCCAAAGCTGCAAATAACCAATCAATTTTACTGCAGAAGCACAGATTGTTTTTGAAGCCAGAAACTTGTGTACCAGGTGGCAACATATACCATCCTTGAAATCTTCAATCCAGAAACTCTGCAACTACCTGACCAAATAATTGACTTCTGAATGTGTTATGTGGTTCAAAGTCTGAATCAATGTCACTCTCAGTTTTATACATAAACTGCAGCATCTTCATCTGCTGCTAATTCAAGGTCCCATGATTCTGGTGGCTTTGGCATGGGAAGGGTATCATCACGATAGTGGTCTCAATGCTGAAGGCAGATTTGTTTATTTGATGGATTTTTTATTTTAAGCAGAGAAACCAGAGATATTGGTTAGACAGAAACAACAGTCACTGACACAATCCTTCTGTTCCCTGTCATGTCACTGGAACAGCAAATGGCACTGACAGGCATGAACTTTCAGCCAAATCTAAGATCAACAGCACACCTTCCACAACAGATATGAAACCAAGATTTTGATCACCGACCTTGTACAAATGTACAAGTTCACAGGGTTTCATGGTTCTCATTAATTTGTGACCAGCTGTTCTTTCTTGGACCACTTTTGTTAAAGCCTGTCTGATGTTTGGTGATGCTCTCACCCTCCAGACATTACATTTTGGCCCTTCTCAAAGTTGCTCAGATCCATGTTGCCCATTTTCCTACTTTTAACATATCACTTTATAGAACTGACTGACTCAATGCCTAATAAATCAAAGTCTGTAGATGAAGATGAGTAATGTTTTTCGCTTCACCTGTCAGTGGTGTTAATCTTATGGCTATAGGAACTACTAGATATAGGAACAGGTAAAGTCATATCTCTAAGAAACACTATAGCCATAACAGTGAGAGATCTCCAATCACCTACGCCAGCCTGGTAACAAAGATGTCACACTGATCCAACAGTGCACTCCATCAAACACACAGTAATTGAAGACTGTTCCATTGGAATGTAGGATTTATTGCAGTGTGTATGTTTACGAACCTCAGCTTCAGAGAAATGACAAATGATGAGAGGCTGAAAAGTGATTTATGGCCCTGAGCACAAGCTCAGAAAGAGATTTCAGCACACGCTAAGATAATTGCCTACTGTCTTTCAGGTTACTGGTGTGGCAGGCAGCCTTAATACAGTCAGCAGCAGCAGTGTTTGGAAACAGTGTTTATTTTTCCTGCTGTTTTGGCTCTGCATCCCAACACTGACTGCCAACATTTATTTGGGGACCTTTGAACTGCCTTCAAATAGATGTCTTTACACTTGCATGTCAGTTGATAACACTGCATTCAGATTTGAAGATAAAGTACATTTGTAGGTATAAAGAATTAATTGATGCAATGGAGGATTTTTAGACACCCAGGTCATTTAAGCTCAAAGGAAAATCCAACACTGTGTAGTCACATCATTTTTTAAAGTAGATGTTTATTATGTACATGTATAAATATGTTTGTTCTTGGGATGTTATAGCACTTTACTTTATAATAGGGTTACTCAGCCCATGGGGCAGATAAGTCAAGCTAAGCTAAATCAAAGGTTTGGCCCAAATTCTCTAAGCTAGTGTTAATATCTGGTGGTGCCCACAAGACAGATGATCTGTTTCTGTTTTAACAAGTAGCTACTGGGTGCAATTTATGAAGAGCAATTTGAAACTAATTACATGATAATAAAAAACAGGACAAGGCACAGCAGCAGTAGTTGCTGGCTTCTACTAAATGGTCTCCAACACTTATTGCTGGTCAAGCAGTCGGGGGTAATCTGTTTCAGTGTTATGCCATGGTATTTGTTCAGGTCCAGATCCAGGTACTAGCACATTGATGGTTTGAGTCACAAAGTCAGTTCCAGGCATGATTGGTCACACCATAGTGATGTCTACAGATGTGATGACAGACCCCGTAGTGATGTCTCCAGGCTCCACGCCAGGTCCAGACACAATGAAAGATCACAAGCACAGTTATCTTACCAGCCCCCTTTATGAAAGGCCAAGGCATGATGAGTTGTCTAAAGACAGTAGCTCAATCACTTTGCATGTTGCACTTCAGTGAGTTGTACGGATGCAGCCCTAATTGTTAGCACAGATGCAGTGACCAAGAATGGACGATCAACATTCCCACTGACACTGAAAGATGACAGGAAACTGAGCTAGAGATAATGAGACTGATAGTATTCTCTTCGTCTGTGGTTCTCTCTGTCCACACAAGCAGCTTTTCAATCATGTTGTTACCCTCACTTGTAGGGTGGTTTCTATCATGTCAGATGATGACATTTGTTTAGCCCATTACAAAAACAATTGTGAACCAGCTAGTTAGCCTTGCTATTCTAAGGTAATCATTGTAATCAAATGTGTTTATTTCAGTGTATCAGAAAAAGGTCTTAAACCTACTGGTGGACCTTTGCAATCAACATAAACAAGCACAACATATCTCTTTAGCTGTGCACATTGAGAGGATGGAGACCATGGAGGATTTTGAGGGAGAGGACCTGTGATATGTAAGCCTTTGACACCCTGATAGGTTTTACAAGTCTGAAAATAATGGAGAGCCTAACACAATCACACACTGTTAAATTCTTCTGGGAGTGTCAGTCAGTTTTATCATGGACTTATTCCAACAGGTGCAGCAAATTGCAAGTATTTGAGGGAAGAATTCCAAGGACTCTGTCCACAAAGTGGTTATGTTTCTACATACTGTGTGTGTGTGTGTGTGTGTGTGCGTGCCCTTTTACCCTTCAGACATTTTTTTTCATTCCATTGACTCCCATTATAATATCAATTTCTGATTGGCTTACAAACAATGTCTGAGCATAATAGGTGAAAATTAACCAAAATTACAAGTTCGCAACACAATGCATTGTGCTCTTACAGACCAGCTGTTCTGAAAAGAGGGGGCCACCCTATGGTACACTGTAGTATAAAGGGTTATATTGTTCCTAAATGTATCATTCACATTTTTTTATGAATGTGATTTATTTTTCTTTACTTTCTTTTCTTCACTAATGCCCTGTTGGCAAACTTCAATATGAAGGGGGAAAAAACAAGAAACCTTTGGAGAGGAGAAAGGTTTATAGAACAATACAAGGTAAGCCCATATTTCATGTTGACAAAGGGAAGAAAATAAGCCCCTGTCAATCTGTATATAATAACTTGATTAGACAGAACATTTCCTCTCCTGTCGATGTTAAAAATATAATGCCATCTGTCCACCATGGCTACCTTGAACATTTGCTTAGAGGGCTTTGCATTAATCCAGTTTTGGTAGTGGATGCATAGGCAACCTATTATTTATTGGTGAGTGACTGCACATTTCATTCATATTTCTAATCATTTGTCTTTTTCTACTCATGCAGATGGGGTCATGAAATTTGACGAGACAGTCACAAATGGGTTCAAAAGGTTGTGTGCCTCAGAACATCTGAAGTGTGCACCACAAAGATGTGGAGGTGGAAGGCATACAGCTGTCTCTCAGGAATGATAATCTTTTCAGTGTTTTTGGTGTTCAGTATAGTTTGTGGAATTTATCTCAAAAACATGTTCAATGTAGCACTTAACCACAAGCAAGTTGGGCTGTGTACTTTTTATTTTGTTTTGTTTTGTTTTGTTTTGTTGTTGTTTTTTTGTATTTTAACCCCCAACTTTCTAAAATCAACACAGGAGTAAGATTGGGGGTAATTAATCCATCCATCCAGTTATCCATTGCTTGAACTGGGTGTTGACAGATTGACATTTTTGCCAGTTATTAATAAAAATTAAGATGGAAAGAAATGAGTATGAATTGAATTGTGATTTATTTGTAAAGCATGTTTTGTATAACTAATATGTATAAATATAGTTACAGGAGATGGAAGACCTGTTTACTGTTCCAGTTCATTTTCCTGTAGCTTCGATTGGCTCAGCAGCATATTTGAACTGGAAATACTTTACACCTTTGTATGCGTTTCCAGTAATTTGCTGCTGAGACAATCAAATGAAGCTGTAAGAAAATTAACTGGAACATTATGCCACATTCTGAAATGGCACACTAGTTATTCACAGAGAATAGAAGCAGTAGGCCTTCACTTCTCTTCCAAAAGTATAGGATTAGTGAGGCCAATCCCTTTATTTTTACTGTAGACTGAAAATATTTGGGTTTGACAAAATATCACCATTTCAGCTTTTATTTCCAGGTATTTTAATCTGCGCTCAGTTTCAGATTTGGGTTTTGCCTGTGTAGACTGCATTTATAATCATAGTTGTAACCAACATGAAAAGCAGAGAGCTGTCTATGGATGAAAAACAAGTAATTGTGAAGCTGAGAGAAGATGGAAAATCAATCAGAGCCATTGCACAAATATTGGCCATTAATCTTTGGAATGTGCTGAAGAAGAAAGTCATCGCAGATGTCAAACAGGTAGACCAAGGAAAACAACAGCAGCAACTTAAAACCACTGTTTGTTATATCAGCAACAACCACCAGAGGGCAGGGGTGAAGGTATCACAATCTACAGTTCACAGAAGACTTTAGGAACAAAAGTTCAGAGATTTCACTAGAAGACAAACCACTAATTAACAAGAAGAATAGGAAGGCCAAGGAGTAATTTGCCAAGACGTTCAGAGACAAGCCTCAGAAGTATGGACTGGTGAAACAAAGATTAAGCTTCATCAATATGATGTAAAGGCTAAAGTTTGGAAAAAGAAAGGATCTGCTTATGATCCAAACATTAAAGCTCATCTGTGAAACACATTGGTGGCAGTGTCATGGCTTCAGCTTGAATGGCTTCTTCTGAGATGGGCTAATTAGATGCAACCTTTGTCTGGTGTCACAGTCAGGGGACCCAAATTGGATGTGCAAAAATGACCTAGAAAAGATGTTGTTTCAACGGAATCTTTGCACAGAGAGATTGTCAGAGAAATAAAACTGGAGATCAGCTGGGGAGTTGAGTGCCTTGCTCAAGGGAACCTTAGTCATGTCCTACCAGTTCAGGGAATTAAACTGGCAACCTTCCAGCCACAAGACTGCTTCCCCAACCACCAGAACAACAGCTGCCCTAAAATATAATTCTGTTTAGCTTCTGCACTTTGTTCAATTCTTGTGAATATAATGGAGAAACAGTACAATAGAACCCCATTTCATTAGAGATACTATGAATGTAAAGCCAAACTAAGCAAATGTGTATGTGATGAACAGGATATGAGGGATGCTGAAAGCCAGTTTAGCTTTATTTTGTTTCAGGGTGCATGTGTGTGCATTGAAATACTTACCCTCAGTCTATGGTGGCACACAAATGCCTCTATGGATATTTATACTGTAGTGCTACTACATACATGGCCATTTATGTTTAAAACATCTGTTAAAAGCATTTCTGTATGAAAGATTATAAGGAGTATTCCTTTTGTGTTAATACTAAAACTGCAAATGTAGACATTTCTGTATAATTTATCTTATTAGCTTGGCTGTGAAACTGCAGGGGAAATAAAGAAAAATCTTCAATAAGAATAAAAGGGAAAAAATATGGCATTGAGAGCACTGACAGCATTCTGTCTGGCTGTCTCCGTCTTTTTTATACTGTTGTACAGGAAACATAACTCTTGCCAATTCCCACAATCATTATTAGAATCACAATTATGAAAACATTATGAAAATGCAAAGTAGTTCATCAATCTTACTCAGAAACAACAGCATCTCCTTCTAAAATATCTCATCATTTCATCTATCTATCTATCCGTCCATCCATCCATCTTCTTATGCACTTCTTACTGGTCAGGATTGCAATGGTTCTGTGTAGAATCCTTCAGCACATGGCTGGAATGCCCCCAAATACAAGATACCACACACAACCATTCACACACAAACACTTACACCCAGGGGCAATTTAGCATGTCCAGATTGCCTACGGGTTGCCTGAGGAACATGTGTGAGCCTGTGGTTCCAGCATGTCTCTCCCCACTAAAATAGTTAACAAATTAATTCTTCACTTCTGCATGTGCATGTACAGATCAAGGAAAGGCTTTCACCTTCTGTAGAGTCTTCTATAGGTTCTTCATTTTCCAAAAAATGAAGCTTTTAAAATGTTAAAACGTTGGAGTTCAAAGTGGATCCTCTATGGCGTCTCACTGCAGAACTTGTTTTGGCACCTTTCAAGAGGCTATTTTTTTTTTAAATGTGTTGTTTTGTACAGATCAGAAACAAGCATGAAAAACAATGGTGCCAAGAGGACTTAGCTTCACCCTCAGCCTAATAAATCCTCCTTCTGTTTCTAAGAGACTGAGGATGGCCCTGCCAGACCTGCGTCCCACAGCTGTGTGCGGATCTGAGGAGCTGGAAAAGGCACCAGCACTGGGAGGCTTGAAAGGTGCGAGGTTTAGTATGCCACTCACCCGCTGTTCTGAGCATCTTTGAAGCCACAAGTCAGGCCTGCCATCACACTGCCCACAGCTCCACTCACTGCCTCTACTCAAACCACACGCTCACCGTATCAAACAAGACACATGTTCTGCACATTCAAGGAGGCCTGTCACGTTTCAGACAGGACAATGGCAGTCTGATGGCCAGACATGCTGGACCAACGACCCTAAACGGCCTGCATTAATGACTTAAGGATCTCATTTGAGAATGCTGCGGCTTACTAACTGGCCAATTTGGGACAGATTTGAAACGTTAACTTGGGCCAACCCTGCCACTACACAGCATGGTGCCTGTAGCTTTAGTGGATAGGGCTTGCCTACTCATTGTCTTATCTGCTTCTTTGCAGACCTCTACATTGCTCAGAGCTCCACTAAAGCATACTTAAGGCACCATTTGCCTTTCCGGTAATTATATCTTTTTGTGAGTTGTGCCATGGTACCACCTTCATTTTTCTTCCTCAGTGCTCATCATGAAGGCATCCCCCCGATTCACTCATAACACTGCAGTCTGCTGGATTGTTTAACATTATCCATGCTGCTCCGTAAATAACATTCCACATCAAGCAGACTATCAATGCCAGAATGAACAACATTTGTTTTTAAAATATTGTTAACCAAAATGCATCTGAAAGTAAGGGTTGCTTCCTGACTTTCAGCAGAGAAAAAGACCTTTGTTAGAAATTGCTAATGGGCCACAAATGTCCTGAAAGCATCACAGAACATCCCAGATGTTTTGTGAGATAAAAGCAGTTTTTTTTAGCCTTCAAAGAAGAACGAACCATCAGGAATTCTTTCATCGAACACTGTACCGTCCAGTTTATCACACGTCCGATTTCTTTCTGCCCCCATTCATAATGCTCATGAGGGGCTTCAGATGTTCCCTAGAGTGTGACTGGACTTTGAAAGGCCTACATTAGAGGGTCAGATCATGTATAGTTATGCTGGTGTACACAAGAATGTGTTGTTATCAGGTAGTCAGTATCTCGTCTTTACCAGAGACACTTCCCCCTCTATTATAAGTGAGCCACAGCAAACGAAATGAGCCTGTTGCTCTTGAAGTGAGACTCGGGGTGGCCAAGACCATCTGTGTGGTACTGAAACTGCAGAAAGTGAAAACAATTACTCTGGGAAAACTACATAGTTTGAGCACTGTGAGGATCAATGCTGGACAACCGTCCATGGGAAAACAGCTTCACTGCATTGTATCTCTGATTCAATATATGTCTAATTGTTTGTGGACCCCTACTGATGAATGCATTCAGCTACTTTACATTTACATTTACAATTACATTTACATTTACGGCAGATGCCCTTATCCAGAGCAACCTACAAAAGTGCTTTGCTGTTCACAGAGATATCCTTAGCTAATTTAAGTTATACCAATTGCTGACACAGATGTGCAAATGCACACACAGCTTGTCTAGTCCCTATAGAAAAGTACTGCCAATAACACTCTCTAAAGTAGATCATCATTAACTTATCAGCACCTTGCCTAAAAGGAGAGGGCTAAAAGCATTGAGCTGTTGAGCAATGGAAATGAAAGTTTCAGCGAAAGTTCTATTAGGAGACTCAATTTCGGTGTCCCTTTTCCTCAATCAATCACGTGCCCCCACCTGTCTTACTCACACACCCCTTTGCTGCTTTACAGATGCTGTTGTCTTGACTTTCCCTCCCCCCTGTTGCTGCTGTTTGGTCCCATTTGTCACTGATGAGTTGAGAAGTTTGGGATGAAGTGGGATATAGTGGTGATCATTCAATATCCTGACCTCATTAACCCTCTTGTTGCTGAATGAATCAGATATACTTTATTAATCCCAGGGTGAAACTGTAATCAAAGAAATGCAATCAAATCCTCACAGCAATGCTCCAAGATCTTTTAGAAATTCTTCCCTGGACAACAGACACAATTACTCCAACAAGACTCTTTTAATACTCGTGATTTAAAGAAACGATGAATGAATAGATGTCCCAATATCTTGGGTCTCCAAGGCCTCTACAGGTAATGCGTGTGTCACACAGGTCCAAGGGTCTGGGGTTGTGGGTTCAGTCCCCTCTGGATATGTGAAGTTTGGTGTGTTCTCTCCATATGTTTTCTCTATGATACTGTGGTGTTCCCATAATTTGTGACTTGGCCGTGCCCTGTGATGGACTGACGCCCTGTCCAGGGGATGTTCCTGATTTGTGCCCCATGATTCTAGGTAGGCTCTGGATCCACAACAGCACTGACCAGAAAGCATAAGGCAGTGAATGAAGTGATAAAATGAATCGGCTCACTCATCTGTGGTTGTGACTAGGCTAGGCCTGCTGTGAAGCTGTGATCATTAGAGATAGACCTCAGCTCCCCTCTGTGATTTTATCAGCAGCTGTCGAAATCTGTTTTCCACCAAAGGCAGGGCCAGCCAGACTGTAGACTGTACCTACCAGTGATTGTGTGTCAAAAGGAATCAGATGGAAGGAGCCATGGGCCGACAGCAACACAGACATCAACATGTCAGACTTATGCAAATCAAAAGGCAAGACAGAATCTCAGACCAAAGTTCCAGGCGAGCACTAGACACATGTTCCCTCTCACTCCACTCTCTCTCTCTGGCTCTAAAGCATACATTAAACAAAGGCTCTTGGATCCTCTTGGATCTCCCAGGACCAGCCCAAACCTCTTGACAAGAATAACATTGGAAAAAGCTTTCGAAAATATAAAGAAAAAAGCCTCGCTGCAGCGTGAGAAGGGTATAAGCTGCAGAAGTGGGCATTGCACTGATCTGAAGCGAGGCTTTCCCTGTTCAGCGATTGCTGGCAGCTTGTCCCCCCAAGGCCGGACCCATGCCTTCTCTGCCAGACAATTAAGCTGGTGCATGGTGCAGACGGAGGGATAAGGGGAGGGGCAGCAGCATCAGCACGAGAGCAGCACACTGTTACGTAACCAAACAGCCTGTAGAGAGAGCTGGCCAGAGGGACCTGTTAAAAAGCACTGTTTATAGAAGAGGAGAAGACAAGGGATGGTGCAATCTCTGCTGCAGACAGGCAGAGAGAACTAGACAGTGCCAGAAAAAGAAAAAAAAAAAACAGAGGCTGAAAATAGACTCCTCCCTCAGTAATGCACCACCAAGGGGGTTCAATTATGCTGATAAAGGGGGGTCTTGATATCACAGAAATGAAAAAGGTTTGGTCTTCCTTGGGTGCTAAATTTGATCTTCCAATATACCAATGGCAAAGGAGCTAAAAGGAGCTGGGAAAATGAAGCTGTGCTGTGCGTGTGCGTTTATGTGCGAGTGACTTTGATATTGTGTTAGCCTCACCAGACACTTCAGTAAACCCTTGATATCACCTTTCATTGGTCATTTAATGGAGGAAAAATCTTTCCATTCAATAAAGCCAGCCATGCAATTAAAGCAACACAGAGAGAAGGTCAACGGCTCCTGGAAAATACAAAGAAACACTACAAATTCTCAACGGACATCTAGGGAGATTCTCAAAAGGAGAGCATGTAACTTCAAAGTTTTGTTTTAAAGAGAACGTTATCACAGGTAGTATTGTCAGTGATGTGACAGACCTTTGATGTTCTTTCTTTGTATTATGTTCTTTTTATGATGTACGGTGCATCCTGAAATTCCCAAACCCTTCGCTTGTTCCTTTTTGCTATCTTCCTTTCTCTGTCTCCTTCACCCACACCCATACAAATACCTGGAAGAAAATGAATTTAACTCTGTTCAGTCTCATTGTTGCCAAGAATAATAAAGAAACAGGCCTTCAGTATCAACAGGCCTCTCGTTCCTGCAATCGTTTCCCTATCTGTTTCAGCCCACAACATTCAAGCCCACAAAAGTTCATCTTGGTGGTCTGTAATTAATTATTAATTAAAGTAATCTACCTCTAGAATTCACTCCTTTCCAACTGAACGAATTTCCAATTTAAATGCCGTAGGAGTCTTCTAGTGCATGTTTACTGCTCTGTCCACATGTACATGATAAACCTGCATGCAGATTCTGACTGATCAGTGAGGGGTGGGGCTAATCATGCCATTGACCAAGATATTGGGTTATAGAGGAAAATGAGAAGGGCTGTTCACTCTCGTTCTTACACAGTGTTCAAATATCAGAATTTGAAAAGTAATACTGGCACATACATAAATATCAACAATAGAAATGGACATTCAGGTTGTTTTTTTATTTTATTTGCACAACTTTATTTTGGAGTATTTTAAAGAAACTCATTATAAATAAGTTATTTCCAATTTAATCAGTCTTTGCAATTCTTGCATTTTCAGCTCAAAGACACTCTGGATGACAAATTTCACAAAATGATACATTATGTATATTTTCACTATATATGCTTCCAGGACAAAAATGTTGTCACCTTGCATGTTTATGTTTATGTGCTGGCATGAAAATGGGCTGCAAAGCAGATGGTCAAAAAGAGTGATTGCATTTGGGCATGCCAGAGGCCAGAGTGTGAAGGAAATAGCTGGATTTGCAAGTGTATTAAATTGTATGGTCATATGGATCTGCCAGCGATCCCAGTGTACAGTAAATACTCAGAAACGTAACCGAAAGACAAAACTGTGAGACAGTTAAACCATTAATGTGATTTATGACTGGTGATACTGGGAATTTTGGTATTGATCTGATACCAAGTAAATGCAGATACCAATACTGGGATTGCACTGGTCCGTGCTGTGTGATGGGGTGGGTGGGGGGAGGGGGGGGTGCTCTTACAGACAGAGAGTAGACTTTGATGAATGCACGTGCGCAGCAGTCAATGTGTGCGCGAGAGGAAAGAAGTATTGTATGTGATGAGTCCTGATAGGGTTGGGCAATTGGCACTTACATATCGGGCAGGAAAATTATTATTTAAAATTTTAAATGATTTCAAAATTATTATTTTAAATAAATTTCCAGAACCTATTTTCCAGGAATTCAATGACCAGTATTTCTAAATGTCCTGGTTTTCCAGGGTGAGTGGGAACTCATGGTGAGTGCACATCATTACTGCAGGTAAACATGAATCCACATTCCCCAGATAGCCAGTGGCGTAAAGGGTAGCGTATAGGGAAACCCCCCTGACGAATGAAGGCCTTATTTATCTAACTGGCTCCTAGAAACAGTGACCATTGAAGTATAAGGATATATTTTTTCCTCACTGGAAGAAAAAAGAATACATTTTTTGACAGATATAGATGCAGCGAAAGAAATAACAAGGCAATCCACCGCAGAGATGTATTATTTATTGGCATGAAGGAAGACATCCTTATAATCCATTCTTTGACAATAGCAAACAAATACCACCATCTACAACCTAATCCAATTACAGAGTCGAATGGGAGAGAAGTCACAAAGTCATTTGTACCTACAAATTCAATTCCAGGCACTTTTCAGCAAATACAAAGCCCTATTTCTCTTTTATCACAACAATTATGAATACCCACGGTTTTGCACCTGCCAAGCACATGATTGTCACAGCAATTTTCCGGGTCTAATTTGAGGGGCCGGGCCACAGGGGCTGAGCCACTGACATTCTTCCAGACTCGGCAGAGACAGAATAGCAAGGTAGAAAGCAGGCAGCGCTGTACACTGGGCTGAATCCCCATGCAGGCAGTATGCTACTCTGATTAGAGCTTATTGATGCCCTGCAGAGATCCAGGGAGGGTGAACCTTTGCGAGAGGCTCATAATCTCTCTCTCCACCTGAGGAGTCCATGTCTACTACCCAGCCTGTAAATTTTTAAGAGGGATACATGCACCATGCTCCCTTCCATCCATTACAATTACAGCCACACTCCAGCTCTTTTCAGCCCATCTGTCTCTGTAGCACTGACGATGCCAGGGTGCCACATAAGTCATCATCAGGTGTGCATGAAAACCCAGCAAAAACTAGCAAAAAACCTGTTCCACATGACAAGAGGCCCACTCAGGACCACTGAGTCCAGTGGCATACTCGTGAATTGTGGTGCAGCCCCGGGCTTGAGATTCTACAGCAAGTACAATTGCGAGAACTGGATATTTGATGCTTTTTCAGGAGGGCTGTAATAGACCAGGAACATTTTGCACATTCCTAAACAATGGCCTGGTCTTGCAGGCAAACGCACATTTGTCACAATGACCCCAACAGGGACACTACAGTATCTTCCAAATGTGAGCAAATCTGTTATCCAAACAGCTCATGTTCTGCGGTGTTTACAATGTTCTACTCCATCCGTGCTCTTTGCCTGGAGGTCTGGGGGCTCTTTACATGCCATCCGGTTCTCCACAGCCGTGTCACAGTGAGCAGAAGTATACATGCCTGCAAGAGAATCAGAGCTGCTCCCAAGAGCCAAATCACCGTCTGAGGACTTAATCAGGTTAGAAAGCCAAGCTATGGGGAAGCAAGCAGGCAAACCAGCAGCATCATTACTGCACACAGTCGCCTTTATTGGCAGCTCTGAAAGCTGCCAAGAGGCTCTCTGTCGAGCAGCTAATAGAAGAGAGAGCATCTCTCTCTGAGGCAAGCATCTGAAATAATCCTTCCTCTTCTCCACAATCCCTTCCCTCTCCTGTTTATTCCCGAGTTCTTATCACAGCAGGGATTCGTTACAGTTTTCAGAGGTCTTAGATGTCGTTAACTCCACTTGACAAGCCCTTATCACAAAGTGTCCATCAAGTCAAGCCATAAGTGGCACATAAGCATAAGCATGCCACACTTTCCAAATAACATAAAGACAGATGTAAAGAACTAGCCCTTCATCTTCATTGGCTTCTGATGTATGATAATCTCACACACTGGGTGATGTTGCAGCAGTTAATTTCCTTTTAAGAAGGCCTGCTATGACAGTGTTAAAATCCAACACTTTCTCACTTCATCCAGCGTGTGAAAACCGCCCAAGGGGTTTCCAATGGATTGGATTTCAAATCCACAAAACAAACACAAATGCAAGAAGGCACATATGTCAGTCCAATATTTGTTCCATTAGATCAAATATGCTGAGCCAATGAGGAAATCCCCACGGTATTGACAGGAGAAAAAAAAAATCTCATCAGATTTAAATGGGGCTCCAGATACCCACAGGCACACTCTGGGGGCAATTGGGTCATTTACTGTCCCAGAGCTGGACTTGCCCTTGGGCTTAAACAAATACAGATCACTCATTATGATCCAGTTTCAAACAGAAAGGGGAACATTTCCAAGAACAGGACATAAATTGGACCAAAAGGAACAACACTGCAAAATGGAAAACTCTCATGTCCAAATATCAGCTATTTCAGTTTTGTCGTCAGGCTTCTCCATAACCCGTGCAAAACATGTCAGTGGCAGAAAGTGCTAAACAGGTATGAAACAGGTGCCATTTGCATGAGATGCATTAAGCACAAGAAATGTATCCAATTGTGTTTCCAAAACAAAGCCATTTATTTTCTTGGTTTATCCCTCTGTTGTGTTCATTAGTTTTGGGTTGCCAGTCAAAACTATGTTATTTCCCAAAAAGGCCTATAAAAATCCTAAATAGAACATAAACCATTAAATATAGATACATTCATACATCTACACCTCCTACCTCCACTTCAGCTATTTTTTTTCTATACCCTTATTATATCAGTCAGTTATTTATTTTTCTTCTCAAGAATAGTGCCTATTATTTTTTGTAAATTCTCCCTACATTCTCCCTTCTTCCCTTATTGATCTCTGTGTCGCAAAATAACATTTCACTGCATGTTGTACTGTGTGTAACTATGTGCGTGACGAATAAACAAACCTTGAACGTAATGTTGTGATGAACCTTTAAAGGACGTAACTTCTGAACATGACGTATTTGACTTATTTTTGCTTATTTTGCTATGGCCCGTAGGAATCATTTTTGATTATTTTGAGTGTAAAATACTCAAATTAACCATATTGTGCGTATTGAGTATTTAATACTGACAACTTTGTCCAATTATAACCAAAATATTTGTTGTGAAACAATGAATTTTTTGTAGTTACACAACACACGAGGGAGTATTATTTTTTTATTAGGAAATATATGAAAACTTCCATCAAACATAATTATATTCACCTGGACAGGGTCCAGCAAACTCAATCAAACCACTCTATTTAATTGCAATTTCAAATGTATTGGCATGCGTAACTGACATTAAGTGCAGCCATTAGATAAAATTGGATCATCCTAACACATATCACCCAGTCATATTTAATTGAGAATACAGCTCCCATCTATGAATTAAAATATTATCTTTCATATTGCAGTTTGCTCTTGAGAACTGGAATGCATGACCACGAATAGTCGAATAACCCTTCTTGACAAGAATCTCACAAAAACAAGCCAATTCAGCTTGTAAATTGTAAAGCTCATGAATGGAAAGCTAAATAAAATAAGATAAAATAAAATAAAAGGTCATTTGGTCTTCATATGCAAGAGCAGCCTGCATCAAAAGTTCTGAAGGACAGAGGAACACATCAAATGGTGTTTTGTCAATGAAAGCGGGAATCAAAAGACAGTGATGAGTTACTGGGGACAGGGTGAAGGAGGCTGTACAGGTTTAAACAGGAGAGGAGCTGTTTTGAAAGGGGGAGGTATGTTTAGGTCCGGCTTGAACCTAAGCCATTTTCACACACGCTTCGGAAAACATTTGGAGAATCAGGTCCAAACATTATGAGTTGCCCTTTCACATGTAGTGTTCAGCTGTAGATCTTTCAGGTCAGATGTTCTAACTACAGGAAACACAACACCACCCGACTGCTTTGGCCCCTGCAAGCCTTGGTCCCGTAGCACTAAAAGTTTTAGTTAGCAGTGGGGGTGTAGCCATGGTGATAAAAGTGCAGGTCAGAGACAGCACATTTTAAGGTGGGGGTTAACAGCTGGCATAAGCAGAATCCAGACACAGTTGTTAATGTGTGTACGTGCATGTAGAACTTGTTAAAAACACAAGAGCAGATTTCTCCAAAACATTATTTATTGAGTTTATGATTTTTTTCCAGAAAATAAAACAAGACATAATATCTACATACTTATTGAGTGCATCAGTCTCTGGGAAGTCCACACAAGAGTGTGTAAGAGTGTGTGTGTGTGTGTGTGTGTGTGTGTGTGTGTGTGTGTGTGTGTGTGTGTGTGTGTGTGTGTGTGTGGGTGGGTGTGTGTGTGTGTGTGTGTGGGTGGGGGTCTGAGTGAGTGAGTGTTTATGCAAGCTTATCAGGACTGAACAGGTCCATTCCAGGCATGCTCAGAGACAGAAACCTACTGACTGGACTGCTGAACCAAAAATGCTAGCAAAGGGCAGCCAATTCCCTTCTGCCACCAGCCAACTTAAAGACAGACACAGAGCAGTGCTTGTGTGCAGACTGACCTGTATGTCTGCCAAACACGTCTCTGCCCACCCCCTTTCATTTTCTCAAAAATGCTCAGCATCAAACTGCAGCGTCAAAATGTCAGCAGTTTCTAATAAACCACCAATTTCTCTTTATAATTAGTTAACAAAAGGACAATGCATCCCATACCCACACTGCTGCTGCACCCATCAGTCCAACATAAGCATGTGATTGCTTTATTACAAAAAAAAAAAGCACAAAAAAAACACCATTTTACATGCCAACTCCGCATCTGCGTCATCAGCGCTTAAGAACTAATCAAACACAAAGATACAAACAGCACTGAAGAGTGCACTTGTATTTGCTCCAGGTCACAAAAGGAAGTGCTGCTCAGAGTGCGGGACATCATTCTTGCTGTAGAGGCAGTGCTCTCTACTGGGCTGCAGTTTTCCTGATGTTCACGATCAGCCTCTTGCTGTACTCCTTATGGTCCACAGGTTTAGCCTCCATCACAGTCACCTTAATGCGGGATTCATCCTAGAAAGAGCACAGAGAAAAGTTGAAACAGCACATTTAGCAGCTGAAGCTAATAAAACACTAAGTACGAGGTCAAAACTTGATCTGTACCAAGAGCACTTCCAGCATCAAGTACAGCTCGAGCATCAGCTTGACCCATCATCCTTCAAGACGCAAGGAAGTCAAGCACTTTTCTATCCTGCACCAAAATGTTGGAACAAACTTCCCCTGGGGGTCCGAACAGCGGAGTCACTCCCTGTCTTCAAACGCAGACTGAAGACCCATGTCTTTCATGAGGACTTAACACATTAAAGCAATACAATTATATTGAATCTTGTTGGTATCAAGGTCTCCAATCTGACATTTGTTTTTGGCAGCATCTAAGCTTAAGGAATCTCTGGATTCTAGCCTCTACTAACTAGCTAAAGATATTTTCTGAATGAACAGCAAAGCATTTTTGTAAGTCGCCAAGAGCATCTGCCAAATTCCATGAATGTAAATGTAACCGAAGACAGTGGAGCTGCCATGGCCTGTTAAAACTAGTCCTGTTTTGACACGGCTTTAGTGAACAGCAGAAGGAATGGTAAACAGAAGTCACTGTTTACGCTGCTGTTTGGACCTCATGGTTCTGTACAAGCAAGATACAAAACACCACAACATTATGCAAATCCAACAACTATGGGCTTAAGGTTTTCAGCATCATGCATGGTTGTGAATTTTTTGAATTTACTCAAATAGCACTACTGTGTATTGTTCATACGTGTAGCCAACCATGATCTGTGTCCTGTGACTTTCATAAACATCCTTCTGAGAGACCTGCTTTGTGCTCCTCTCTCCCTCGTACCTAGTGTTTGGATCTGCATGTTTAGTCATGTAATGGTGATTAGGGACTTCATACATCGTAACTGGTGAGCAAGCACCTGTGCATAGCTTGTTGCTGTTAAATTAGAAACAAATTGTTATTGAACAATAAAAGATAAAGATACATAATAAAACTGACTTATGGGCCGGATTTAAGACCAATTTTTAAACATGTCAGGGGCTGAATGTGGCCCATAAGCCAGTAGGTCAAGACCTCTGCTAGCAATTGTTTTGTTACCTTCTGGAGCGTTCTGCTAAAACAAAAAGGATTGGCTTAAAACAGGGAATTCCTGAGCCTTTAAAACTTGCTTGGACTGGCCCAAATCCCAAGGATCCAAGGGAATCATTAAAGGCCTAATCTGAATGCTCAAATGGTTCTTTGCCTGGTTAAATGGATTTTCCGTATAATGAAAGTATTCTTCAGCATACATAGTGCCCACTCATGCACCTAATTCAAGACCATGTAACAGGGATTCCCAGCACCTTACTGGCTCAAAATGGTGCCACTTACACTTGGAATGGTGATGTTTACCTTATTTTCTTTCTACTCTATGTGAAAATGAAAGCCCTCACCCCCATACACAGCATCTTATCAAATGCACCCACATCAAGAGCTGTAACTGCTTATACTGAAGCATGTCTCTTTCAAAAATCCCCTTGAAACCTATATAGGCTAGATATGTTTAAATGGACAGGCCATATAAGTGGTTTGATATAGTGTTTTCACAGAGCTGAGTTCAGCAGCTTTAAATATGCTGAGAAAGGTTTATAGCTCAACTCCATTATAATATGTCATTTAACAGTCTTTATCCAACTGTGATACAGTTGGGAACGTGGATGATGACATGCCACTAAAGATTAGTGCAAATTTCCCTGAAGGACAATATAAATCTTATTAGACAGAGCCCACCTGCTGTCTTGTAATATAGATAAACTGAACAATTAAATAGACAAACAACAAAAAAGGGCTATTCCTTAACTTTCATACAGAGGGAAGCCATTTTGACTGTAATCCACTACCACACGTACTTAATAATTCCAAAAATGCCCAAAATCATATTTTGTTAGTAATCCAATCAATGAACATACATGTACTTGAGTATTCAGATATGGGGAACTCCGGCAGTAATCGGGTTTCTGCTTTGCAACCAGACAAAAAGTCCAGAATAAAATGTGATGTAAGAATCAAACTTCATGTTGCTGGCTTTGTTTTTTTTTTTACACATCAAGCCACTGAATGAACACATCAAATAGAAGAATTCAATCCTTTTAAATTTACAAAGTGTTTTGTTAGCATCTCCCAGGTGCTGCAGTACACGCTGCTTGCTTATTTCTGGTACCACAGTTTGTTTTCACGCATGCAGAAAGAAAACAAAATCAAGACAAGTCCAAGACCTGTAGACATGCACAGAGAAATCTGATTACTCAGCTAAAATCCAGCTCTTGGATTAGTTAATACTTAATCATATTTCTAGACCATAGAATTTTTTTAACTGGAATATGCTCTTTACAGGAAAACTTGGAAATTCAGATAACAGCATAATTCCATTTATAATCAGATTATAGAGTGCATGTAAACACCCTCAACAGCATCATATATTATTGCTGTTTTACCTGATTTTGCACTGCCACCACCTCGAACCAAACGTGTGGCTTGACCACTGATTAAGTATTAAAGGACAGTAACAAATTTTATTACCCAATAATGAACAGTGAAATTTTAGTCTCTCTCAATATGGTTGGTTTGCCACTGAGCCGTGGCCTTGTCTTTAATATGGAACACAGCCTTGCACAAAGCCCTAAAATGCTTGTACACAGGCTGCAAAGTTGGTCTTGTCCAGAGTACATATTAACGTATGCCTCAGACTTGGTTGACCCAAAGAATTTATGCCATGTATGATGAAATTAAATACCTCAGTACTGAGAAATTTTTTCAGCATGTCAATTTGCATGAAACATAATCTGGGGTTATTTTTACATCCTGACAGAAAACCTCTGATAAAAAAAAAAAACAATACTTTACACCATGTTAAACAAATCTGTCCAAATAGTGCTTTTTACAATTTGGAGGACATTTGTTACCCTGCTTTATCATTAAATGCTGAATGAATCAATAAATCTTCAAAATAACTGGGAATAAAATCTTTCATACTGACTTCCACTGAAAGTATTTTCTCCCCTTTTCCTGTTAAGTTGTGATTTTGGATATACAAGGAACACAATTTCTACTCAAGATGGCAATTAGAGTAAGAGACTGAGGTTTCTTCCTTAAAGCTGCTTCATAATATCAAACTAATGCCCCAGAAGTTCAAACTAAATGGGCTTTATCCACACAGCTGTATGTTAATTAGCCTTCCTTGAGAGTAAACACATTACTTGCACACCAACATTAACACTCACCCAGGCACAGCAAAGCAAGAGGTATTTTTTTCTCCCACTCAAAAATGCAATCAAATGTCACAAATGACTGCTTCTTCTACTTTTGCTATTTCTTTCAGGTTTTGAGTTTGAATGAAGTGACAAATAAGCTACAATCCCCATCACAGAAAGCACTGCATTTCAAAAGAACATATCGCGAAATAATGAGCAACTTCACAACTTCAGTTCTCTGGTTAAAAGACCCAATTAAGGCAGTACTCACATTGTAAGTCTCCAGCTTCACTCTGTTGCGAAAGACAAAAGTGTTGAAGTTGGCGTGCTGAAAGACCTCGTCAAAGGCAGCCTCATTCTGCGAAAAAATATAAAAGAGAAGAAATTAAATTTTATTGTGAAACAAAGTGAGTCTGAAACTTAACTAGGTCTGAAACTAATCCAATCCAGTCAGTCAATCCCTCCAAACGAGGCCCTGTGAAAACCTTCTGGTTTGCTTTACCTCATTCATGGATGCACCACAGACAGAATCAAAATTCACTCACGATGTTCTGCTCTGTAAGGCGTTCTATTGCACTGGCCAGTCCCTGAGGCCACACTTTCATGTACCAGAGAATGAGAGAGTCACCCCTCCACAAAAGAAATAGAAATAGAAACAGAGACTTGGCAGAAACACTCACAGAGTCCTTAAGTTGGCCAACGTAATCTGCTCTCTGGCCCAGGATGGTCTCAGCACTGTCCTGAAAGCACGTCACCCACTGGTTGTCACTGAAATCTGCTATGTTTGCCTGGAAAGAGAGAGAGAGCATGATAAGTGAGTCAGAATGGACAGTGACAATAACATTAATTTTCTGATTCAACGGTCTGATGAAGCATTTCATTGCACCTCCTCTGCTTTATAGGGATTGTTGAAAACGCAGATTTGGCAGAGGGGCTCATACAAAGAGAACTGAGCCAAGACGCATTTGTATTGTGCTTCCTGCAAACATATGCTTTTACTATAGCATTACAGAGAACCTTGATGTGCTGACAGGAGACGGAAACAAAACAAATAGGAAAATCGGCTTATTTCACGTCTGGCTGAATGACTGGAAGAGCTGGGCCAGTTGACTAAATGAGTTTTAATATTTTAATGCTCCTTATTTTAAAAATGATTTTGCAGTCTAGTAATGGGAAACATAAAATTGTAAAAATACACATGTAAATGTGCATTTCTGCAAAACAAGCAGTGGCATTTAAGAAAAGAAAGCAATGAACTAAAAACACTAATTGAATGAGAGGAAAAAGCAAAAGTAAAATGGCCCTGAAATAGCCACTAAATATTTCGAGTGTGTGGCAGGAAGGAATACTACAGGATTGCAGTAGGATTGCAAGGAATGCAACAAGGAATACTAATCTATTTCACAAATGATTACTTTAGGGGGAAACGGCAATAACAGACAATAGCAGAAGAGAAGGATTGACTTGAGAGGAGAGGGGAAGGAGCAAAGGAGAGGAGAAAGGAAAGGAGGGATAAAAGTACACAACAGAGCACGACTCCATGCTTACAAAGCTTTAGAGAGACAAGGACAAGTAAAATACACTGTTTAAGAAGAGGCAGGGAGAGAGTGGAGGACTCACAGACAGCATGAGTCGGTATTTGAAGTCGGGAAACTCTTTGTCGCATTTCTCGCAGCGGAACATCCCGTTCTGCTGGTCTATCACCTTCTTGTTGCAGTCTTTGCTAGGACAGGCCTGGTACAGGCAGTTCTCCTTCCTCATGTACACAATGGTGCCAATACAGGTGAAGTAATCAGCCTAGAGGTGAGGAGACAGGCAGAGAGAGCACATCAAAGGGCAGAAAATTAACATTACAGCTATATACAAACCTAAGCATGGAGCGGATTAATTAAAGAGCAAGACCTCATATTACAAAGGGTGTAAGGGTACACAAAAGTCCCTTACACTTAAACTTGATTTAGCAAATTGCAGTTGGTTCTACTTGGGGTGCTTTCGCAACCTATTTTGTTTGGGCTGGACGTTCAGACCTTTCAGTTTGGTCCAAACCGGTGTGCAAGTTGCCATGTATTATGGTCCGGAACCAATGGACCAAGATAAGGAGATGGTCCAAGTTTGAATCAAGTGAACTATGGTCTGGTTCCTCTGCAGTGCGAAAACCGCTTTTGGATGGTTTGTTCCTTCTGACCATTTTCAGGAAGGTAAAAAACCTTTCACCTGGAAAGTTCAACTTGCCACATTCTCAGAAAGCTGACGCCAGACACACTCCCCTCTACAAACCAAACAATATCAAATATAGAAAGACAACTTGTTAGTGATGACAGGACAGGAAATTTCTTTAGTGACTAAAATGCAGCATAAAATCAAAATGAACCAGACCAAATGATACAATGCAACAAATCTTGAGTCAGAGATAAAGAAAAAACCCCAACCCAACTGCTAAAACCACCTCCAAACCAACAATACAGTGCAAATCCAAACGTTACTTGCCAGCAGCTTGCACATCTAAGGTTTCAAGATAGAACTGTTGTGTAAATGCTCACCACATACCATGTGCTTTCTCTGTACTACTGCATGTACCAAACCGTGGAAATTTGGTGCACATATACCAACCATTACAGCACTAACATTTACTAGTCAACCTCAAACTGTGCCTTTATTTCCAAAACATGACATTGCCATGTCTAATACATTAAAAATGTTTAGGAATAAACATTTAGGTAAACTTAATTCAGTTCAGTTAGAACAGAGCATGCATGAGCAGAAAGCTCATCATTGGTAGCTCAAGGAAAAAAGGCTAAAGCTGAATTATTCCTCCTGGTTTTGTTTTTCTAACTAGAAGTGGCTGCAGAAAAAACAGAGACAGCCACAGGGTTGGAGGTAGAAGGGTGCTGAAGTAAAAGAATAACTAAACCCAGGAGGCATGAAAGGCCATGGAGGAGAGTTCAGTTAGGACAGCATGCCATTTTAAACTGCACTTGTAACAACAGCAAGCTCACTCAGCAAGCGTCAGTTGAGGACAGCATGTTCTATAGTGGGAGAGAAGTGGGCGACTGAACTGAAGAACAATTCGGCAGTGACCACTACTCTTTTCAGACAGGAAGCAGTTCAGCTGAGTCTGGATGTACATAGAGGAAAACAAGGTTGAATGTAGAATATGTTTCACTTCACAACAGGGTTTAAAAGCTCTGCGTCATAATCAGAAATCCTGACTCGTATTTATGGTGTAAAAATTGATATTCAAATGAAAAGCCACGGATGAAAGTACAATTCACCTTTCAGAGCAGTGTATTCTGCATGCAAACAAAATTCTCTTTCTTGTTCAGACCACAATCTACACAGAGGCCTTCTGGCAAAGTCTTAACCCTGAATTTACCAAGAAAATGAGCAAAGAAAACAAAAACAAAGAGCGACTATAATTGATTTCTCTCATAGCAGGTTTACTGCTGACCATTCTATTGCCACGCTTTGGGAATTTGACCCCAATTAACTTCTAGAAGGGGCCGAATTGATATTCCGTGTCACTTCAAATAAATGTAAAGCCTCAAGGGAGTGACAATGGCAGAAGGCAGGAGCAGAGAATGCTTGCTACTCAATAAACAACCTTTGTAAATTACAGTCATTTCATTTGGATGAGAAAAAAAAAAATCTTCCTCAACATTTCAGCCTCTCCGAAAAGCAGTAATTAATCAAGCAAATGTCTGTACAATTATCTGTTCATTCACTTTACAGCAAAATGAGCCCAGGCAATGGAAAGCAGGAAAATGTCTAGTTATAATGGCTGCCCTTTCATGCTACTCCTGCACCATTCACCTAAGTGAAGAGAGTCATATCTCAACCTTGTGTGGTTAAGAAATAGATTACAATTAAAAGGGCATGAAACGGAAGGCCATAACCAGTGCTAGCCGAGTGTCACAAGGCCAACGTGGCATTGTGGGAGTGGGAGACTAACACAGACTTTGTGAAAAGCACAATTAATTACAGCAAACCAGCACAGTTTTCAATGGCTTGACCTTTTGTACCAACCAAGCACAGGGGAGCACAAGGGCAGGCTGAAAGTTGTGTCCGAGTCACAGATATTTTTATAGTGTATTATTTTAAGAACACGAGAGCAGAAAAGAAATAAGACAAAAACAGTGACAAAGGGTCATACAGCATGGGCCACAAGACCATGTTAAGATCAGGTCATGCTTGATTTCCAGCTCAACCCGAGCTGAGGGAGGGACATGCTTGATCTCCAGCTCAACAAGAACTGAGGCCACAGCCTGGGCCACAAGACAAGATCAAGTCCTGCTTGACCTCAATTTTAACCTGAGCAAAAAGAGGGCACTGCCTACTCCCCATTCCAATCTGAGTTTCTGTCTATGACCTATCATAACCTGAGCTGAGGGAGGGGCCCGTCTGACCTCCATCTCAACCTGCGCTGAGGCAGGGACCCGACTGACCTCCATCTCAACCTGCGCTGAGGCAGGGACCCGTCTGACCTCCATCTCAACCTGATCAGAGACAGGATCCTGTCCGATCTCCATCTCAAACCAAGCTGAGGGAGGGACATGCTTGATCCCGAACTTCATCTGAGCTGAAACTGGCCATCTCAAGCTTAACAAAAAGAGTTAACAGAACTGAACGAAAATATTGGGAGTGAAGTAAAGTTCAGGGCAAATAAGCTTGTGATACAACACAGGCAATCAAATGTTCCCAACCCTGCAGAAAACAAAATCACAAGAGTGAAGAAACAGATTTGAGGCTTTTCCCCTGTGCACATTCAGCTTTGTGCAAAATGCTGCTGAAAATGTTTTACCCAAAGTGCTTTTGTTCTCTACAAATGCACCATTGCACACGCTGAGGGACACCTAAACAGCCTACAAGTTATTCACAGCAGAATGTAGAATGGGAAGGAAGTGTGAGACCTGTTTTTAAAATGTGATGGTAGTGGAGGTCAGATGACCTGGAGGCTTCCAAAATTAGGACAAAAACAAGTACATGTAGACAATGCAAAGAACATATTTTTTGAATTATTTGTCAGGTCAATTGGACACAATTTCCAACAAAGTTTCTTGTGCTACAGCTTCATCTGTTTGCCATTGTAAATATAAATCAATCAAATTTTATTTATATAGCGCTTTTTACAACAAGAAGTTTTCACAAAGCAGCTTTTTACACAGATCCGGGTCCAAGCCTCAAACGAGCAGCCAGTGGGCAAACAGTGGCATGGAAAAATTCCCTCAGACTAGAGAAGAAACCTCGAGAGGAAACAAGGCTCAAGAAAGGAAACCATCCTCCTGTGGTCGACACTGGAGAGTCCCCAAAATCTATGGAGATCTACAAAAAGAATATGTTTTTTCCTTCAATAATTCAAAACCAACTTATCTGAAAGCAGGCACCCATTTTTCACTCACTTCCACTCAAGGTGACAGGGTTTATTGTGTTGTCTCTCTTGAACATCTATCCCAGCAAATACTGCTCTTTAAAACGTCACTTGATGATGCTCTATTCCCTCTCATCTCTTAGCATCTACATATTCAGAGATCGTCTTCCTAAATAAGATCAATACCTGAAAAGGTGAAACAGTACTAGAACATATAAATGATTATATCCACATTAGGGGAGCTTTCCTCCATGTTCTTTTGACATACATAGGCTTCCTAAAGGACATACTCACTGGTTTGCACAAGCTTATGCAGCCTCTACAACACACATACTGTAACGTGTACAAAAGTGGCAACTGCAGCAGGTTGTCAATCTGTCAACAAATCAGTGCGGTATGGGAATAATGCAGCTTTGAAGCAAATAAGGATGGCGAGGCAAAGGCGCACATTTGAACCTGTGAGAAATTAATGGTCCATCTAATCTGGCCAACAGACTGAGCTGTACAAAGCACTTCTAGAGGAAACTGTTTGCACCATCCCTAAAATCAAGGGCTAGATAAGTATAATGCCCCAGGCACTGGGCTGTGGAGGAGTGGAACTGTGGAGTAGGGGACGAGGTAGAGTGGTAATCATCCAACAGCCTAACCTCTCTAATGATTTTTTTGCTGAATGCAGGCAAATTCTCACTGCAAATGTTCAAAAATGTACTAGAAAGCATTCTCTGGACAGTAAAGACAATTGATAAAACAAAAGCAGGACAAATGCTTTAATGCACTTGATTCCAAAAGAATCTAGCAAGTGTTCCAATACTTCTATCCATATAGAGGATGTATTGCCATTTTCTTTCCCCTTTGATGGTTCCATGAGCATGAACCTCATTAACACCTGAGCAACAAGTCACAGGTTAACAAATAATTACATGTAGTGTGAGGAGTCAGATGTGAAAATGAATGAATTAATATGAATAAGATGAGGTGAGGCTTTTTTTCAGGTAACACCACCACCCTTCCCATGGCAGACTAGGTTTTCGTGCTCTAGCCAGGCAGTCTATGCTACACTAATAGGAGTCCTGGGGACGTAGCAGCCACTCATGTTCACATCAATGGGGGAAATGGCAGGCTGCAGATGAAGCCAGGCAGAAGCCAGTTAACCCTTTTTTTCGGAAGAGTTGGACATGGTAAAAACCACAGAAGTGTTTCCCTCTTATGACAAAATGAAAACAGGAGGGGCAGCTTATGTGAAATAAACAATATAAACATCTTATTTTTCTTGCATCAAAGACCTACTCCTATTTCCAGAGGTTGCTTTATCCATCCCCTCCACAAACAAACTATTTTTGCATTCCTTATTGATGTTGCAATGGACTCTTACTCCAGTCCTCACATTTGGTTGAGACCACTGGTCAGTTCAACTTAATGTGCAATAAAAAAGTAGCTTATTTCTATTGGCATACTAGTAAAAAACAGGTGGATAAACAGAAGTGCACTCTCTTTTCTAAAAGAAGGGTAGGGGCTGATATGAAACCACAACAAATAATACACATACTTGAATCCTGAACTGATGTTACTTTTGTTACCAGGCTGCCAGGGGAAACATGTTAAAAGTCACAACAAAACCTTCACAAGAGCAAAGAACAATCAAACTCGCATCATCCTGACGGGTATTTTAAATTGGAAGAAGTAAGCGAAATTGAAAACAATTCAGTAATCTACTGCAATAACTGTCTATGCAGCATTCTTATTGCCATGACTACAAACCCAGTAGACAAGAGCAGATTTATTATGCAGCTTATCTGAACCATAATCTCTTCATTATCAAGCTCAATAAATTGAGTCCAACTAATCTGTCCTCCCCATCTCCACAATAAATGTGAGTAATTCTTAAGTGTATACCTTGGGAAGCCCAGGTTGGAAGGGCATTAGTGTCTGTGATTAATGAGCAGGAACAGATCAGACTGCAGCTCAGTGCCAACCTTCAAAATACTGCTTCTAAAAATCCTGGCAGAGTCAAGTTTCTCAGATTACTCCCCATCAACAGTGACCAAGTATCCTACAGAATTAGCAACACCATTAAAGATGAGCATAAACACCCCAAAAACATTATAATGGCTATCGAATTTTTAAGCACACCATGGCTTTAGGAAATCTTTGATGGCCATCCACAAATGTCCCGTTTCACTGGGGTATGGAGGTGGACATACTTACAAAACACCTCTTGTCATCAAGAAGCAAATCTGAGACCATACTAATTAAATGTCACGAAAAGCGATAGCTGCATACAGAGGTCACCAATCCTCCAAAACACTTTAAACCACTTTCAAGCCAACAAACCACTCGGAAGGTTGACGAGAAGAGAGCTTCTGCTGCCGACACACCACAGATGCAAGCACTTGAAACTGATTAGAACTGGGTTCTGTGGTCAGATGAGAAAGTAAGTAAAACTTATTTATACAGCACAGACTCGTGCCACAAAGTGTTTTATAAAACATAACACAACATGAAATATACAACATGACACAGTACAAAAACTTTATAAAACAACACGAGAATGGTAATTGCAATTCGATGTCAGAAAAACACATTTGGGGAAGTCTAGACTCTACAGAGAATAACTTGTTCACTGTGAAGAATGTTTTTCTTCCTAAGGTCCTGAGATTATATGGCATAACAGATCAGATTTTAACTCGAAATCCAGAGGATGTCATTGATCAGAGTCCTTCTGGAGGACCAGACTGGGTGATGTCTCAGAATCAAGCCATTGTAGCATTTATTTGTACCAACCTAATTCAATTTGAGTCCACCAACCTAATCGACAGCATAATCCTATGAACAAAGGATTCTGAATTGTCTGGAGCAATTTCAGATGAAGGATGCAATAAAATATTGCAAAAGTTGAAAAGAATCTGAGACGGATAATGTATGAACTTTATAACTTTATTAACTGTTTTAAATGGTGTGACGTGAAAGCATCTTGGAAAACCTTAAATATGCATGTATTACAGATTATGCATGTTTATTGGGGCAATTCATAAAAAAATACTTGAGACTTTTCGGTAATCTATAGTACCAAATTCCGGTTTAGTGCATTTTTTGGTATCAAATTTTGGTACATTTGTTTTATCTGTAATTCCGTTAATACATTTCCCCATTATTCTGTTTATTAAAATAATTATTCATTCATCATAATTGAGGTAAACTGTTCAATTCATAGACCTACTGATGGTAGGTCATATCTTCCAGCAGTGATATTTACCTTATCTCCATGGCCGAGGTGCTCATTTTTCACATCTGCCAGGGTCTTCCAGTTTGTAGGCCCACCACCTCCACCTCCCCTCATCTCAGTCATGGACTGGCCATCAAGGGCATGGCCTTCTTTATCATACCTATCAACATGCAAAAACATTACAGTCTGTGGTCAGAAATGCTGATGGCAAAAGAAAGAACAGCAGCTCTAGGAAGAGAGAAGGCTAAAAACAGCAGCGATGCTACTTGTGAAACGAATCAAAAGCACAGGGACAGTTGAGTGAGATGGGGTCAGGGTTGTGATTGTGAAATCAGAAACCCATTTTCAGTGAGCATCTGGGTTGCTCCAGAGTGGCTACGAGGAAAGCAGAAGGGAGGGAAATTGAGGGAAAGGGAGAAACAAAACCCTTTCAGATTGGAACAGAGTGTGAGGGATCGATACGGCATTCTAATCTATAGGCAGGAGGGCTGCAGCGCTACGGGTGAGATGAGGTGGTAAATACAGGGGTTCAAGGCTTGTTCTGGGAGGCATGACTAATTGAAACGATCCCTATTAATAAGGAAACGTGTGGCCCTGGTATTCGAGGTCTTGCCAATTTTCACTCCCTCTGAAAAATGGGTTTAATTCCCCAGCATGGCAGATGGTCCCTCAGCTCTACTTTTTCTTCTGTTTTGTTATACGTTGTTCATTTGTGTATGAGTAATGGACTAAATATAGTTTATATAATAAAGAGAAAATTACTCAGATGTCAGCTGATTAAAAAAAGTGCCCCACACAGATCATATTTGGGAGTTAGGAAATGGTGAATCAGTTCAAAATAAATGTGTCCTGGGTAACAGTTACAGACGAGGTTAAAGGAAGGCAATAAACACAATCAAGAACAGATGTATTTGTTATAACTAACCATCGCCGGCATGCCCTATAAAAACCCCAAACAATATTGTTGAATTGATTTGCAGGACCCAGACAGTACACAAGAAAAAGCTGACTGAGCTGTATACACAAAAGAATAAGCAGTGCCATAGCACAAAGGAGGAGGACGGTAGGAGGACAGCATAGGGACAAATTGGAGCTGGCGTACGCTTTCGAGGGCTGAACTGACAGGCAAAGGCTCAGTACAGCATGTCTGAAGTGAGCAGAACAGACTGAAGGAGACAACAAGCGGGAAAGGGAGATTGGGCATGGAACCGACCATCAAATGTCAAAGAGAAACATACAACAAAAGACAGGAATAGTGTTACGACAGGGCACAACAGAACCAACTGTAGAAGTAAGAGAAAAACCCACTGTACAGCTATGATAGCAAAGCGTTTATAAAGTAGGGCACGACACACCCACTACAAGCTCCGTCAAATCTCTGGAATTCACTGACATCACAACTGTGATGAGGAGTTAAACATGCTCATTTGGGAAAAGATGCTGAGGCAAGAAAAGGTTGCAGTACTGACACAAACCAGGGAAACACTGCACTACAGGAGAATGGGAGAATGGATAAAGCTTTATTGACTATTATTACAAGCTCTCCTTTGGATGTGCCAATGTGCAGAACACAGAAAGCAAAACTCCAGCCACACTGTAAACATAGTGCCAATTAAAGAACTGTAGCATTATAAGTAATTTAATAAATATATGTAATATTTTAGGTTTGATACTAATGAAGGCTTAAACTCTAGGTCACCGCCATTTTGGTTTTGTGTCAGTGACTAAATCACCAAGTTGGTTTGAGGAAACTTTCACTCTGAAAGACACTGATTGGCTAGCTAGGTCAAATTATGGAAGAAGACGAAGCTGAAAAGTGTTCTGACAAGCTTCTAACAAACACAATGGTTTTCGAGCAGCTGAGAAGAGTTCAAAAAGAGAACTTTGCTCAGAAAAGTATCCAGCTGTGGAAGTGGCCTATCAGAGAGCTTGTTAATGCTGTTTTTTCCAATAAGTAGTAGAAGTTAAGTGAAGGCAGCTGAATAATTTCATTATTATCTGACTTTGGTTCGGTCCTGTCCTGATAAGAGCTGGATTTTTGCAGTTTTGTTGGCATGCACCTCTCTCTGCTTTACTAGATCAGTCCGTCATCAGGCCCTTTCCTTGCAGCACATGACTACTTGTCTTGTAGTAGACTGGGCTGGACGGTCTGTGCACCCAACATTATAAGAGGCAAAGTCAAACACAGAAGGAGCTGCCTCAGACTAACTTGTATATAGAGGAGAGGATTTATGAGTTCGGCAAATTCAAACACCCTCTTCTCTACATAGTCCTCACGTAAGAATTGCTCACAACCAACAATAACATTGTGGCTTACTGGAGGAGTCTCTTGCTTCAGCAACGTATGAAAAAGGACCTTCTTTCTTTCTGCGTTTATACTCCGAAAAAAACCTGATGACATCATACAGAGGCTAGAACAAGATGGCACAACACTTGCTAAAACAGCATTATAAGTTGTTTATAATTTTTAATTCAGTTTTTGGTGTTAAACACATGAAAAAGTTTTAGATTGGGAGCCTGTCCAACCTCACTTAGTGTTATGTCCACTTTAAATATGCATCAAAATGAGGGATCAATTATAAATCCCAGGGCTGGTCAAAATATCAAACAGGAGAAACACAAAGGAACACAGAGCACAGCCACACCCCTGCTGCAACATCTCGCTGAGTTTGAGAGCAGCATTATGTTAGTGCACGATGTTGGCGTCTCATATGGGCCCCAATTAAGAGTACAAAAATGAGAAATCTTCAAGTAAGTCAAGCTCAGAATGATGGACTCCACTGTTAAAGTTAATGACTAACAGAATGAAAAGAGCAAAAAAAGGAATGCGAGAGAGGGGCAATCACTCCACTCAACTGCTACACCACAGTTAGTTTGTGTTAATAACTCATTTCAAAATGCGTTATGAGACATATCAAAATAAAAGTCACTAATTAAAACTGATGGTAGTTGGAGACAACCACACCCCAAACATCCAGATTTTTATTTTACAAATGTACATTCTTCTTACTACTTAATAATTTGATGGCATATAACATCTTTAATATGCACTCTCTTTCTCAGTGTGACACCATGATACACTTAAAAGAGAATGCATATGAAACATCATACATTTAACTGAAAGCTAAAATTACTGTCTCTCATTTGTCTCATTTCTCTTTTGCTGAACTGAGAAATTATTTGATCTGAACCGTGAGTTTGCAAATTACAACTACAAGGTAAGATACACAAGAAATAAATTTGAAACAATTTCTTACGCAAGTTACCTTTATATGTAAATATAAAAACTCAAATTCATGTTTAGCTTGAAGGTTAACTTTCAATGAGTTAATAAAGTGTGAGTCAATGTTTGTAATGTAGTGCCAAATTAAGAGTCATTAAAATACGTAATTATAAAATTAATAAATATATCTTCATAATTCAGCAGATTATGTAATCTAAATCAAAATATTCCTTTGAACTCAAATAAGTACCAAGTCAATGATTATTTAAGGTTTGCAATCTGAAGAAGGTTGTGAAGAAAGGTATGATCATGAGTACTGGACAAAAATGTCAATTTTTCCCCCACATTGTGCATCTTTAACGTGACTGCAGTTCAACTCAAGTCTTTGATGCAGGTTATGAAAATGTAAATGTAATTTACAAAAGCAGAGGGTGGTAACAAAAACCCTGAACAAATCCAGCACATTCTGTCCCTCATAAAACTCAAGATATTTTCTGATGACAGAATAAAAATTTGGCACAGGTCAGCTCTTCTAGCTGGAGTAATTGGTACCTCACATATGCTTATGGTCGCAGCAGAGAAATAGACAGATTGATGGACAGACTGATGCACACACCATCTGAGGTAAAAAGATGCAGAAGAGAAGCGTGACTGGCTGTACAAAGGGGAATATGTCCTCCAAACCTGCGATGCCATCTAGAGGCCATCTGTGGCCTCACAGTAGCACCATTTTGTTCTCCAACTCATTTTCACTGTAATCATTAATTCCCTACTATGAAATAGAGCTGACAAGCCAAACTGAACACTGCACACTTGCCAACGCGAGACCTACTGAGAGTAACCCCAAGGTACTTCCATTACATTTGTGAGACATTCCTCGATGTCTTTTGACAGCTCTGTGTACTAACAGAAAAATAGTGTTTCCAAAAGACAAAAATGGTTCCAATAGATGAAGTATACGGCAACACATACTCTCCCTTGGATAATGGAGTAAATTAAAGTTTTATACTTGCTCATTAAACACCATAAAAATATTTTAATCACTCATAAAATGAACTACTCTTCAATTATTAACTACTTAAAGCACTCAAATTACAGTGGCACCATAGAGCTCTTATTTAATGCTCAGACCTAAACCAAATTTCATGCAAATCCTCTTTGTTTAAAAGAAATACCCTGAAACCCTATTCCATACATTCTCACAGTGCAACACTAAGGATATTTTACAGTAAGGATGTGTCTTAAATGAGCCATAAATCTGTAAATTGAACATAAATCTCTAAAATGTCATTATACCTTTACCTAAAGGTAAATAAGAAGAAACATCACCTTGTTTACATTTTTGAAAACTCTTGATTAGTCCTGAACACCAGGTTGTAGGAATTTTATTCCATCCCTCATGTTACCTCCCATGTACTGCTTGCTTCAGGTGCTTCCATCATTTCTTTTGGATTATGGTCAAAACTCCTGATATATTCCATTGTTTTTTTTCCAGGTATAATTCAGAATTCATTGGTCCATTAATGATGGCAACATGTCCTGGCCCAAATGCAGCATAACTGGTCCAAACCAGAATCTTACCACCACCGGCATATTTCACAGATGGGTTCAGGCTTTTAGGCTAGAAATTAGCATATTCCTTCCTCCAAAGATGTTTCTCCTTTAAACATTTTTCATCCACAAAACATTGTTCCAATAGTCTTCTGGCTTCTCCATCTTCAGCAAGCTGCAGATGGGCAACAGTATTCTTTTTGCAAATGAGCAGCAATTTGCAACCTTTCCATGACCAAAACCATTGTTGTTCAGGGTTATCTTCATGGTGGACTCGAACATTGACATTTCACCTTTACATTATATGCTAAAATACCCAAGAATATCATTCAGCTAAATGGAATATACTCTGACAACAGAGTTAAGAATATCAATAACTTCCCAAGTTGTGAATTGCGAAGAGACCTGGAGAATGGGTCAATGCACTGAATATAGAAAGCAAAAGATGAGCTATCGATCAGCAGTGGGCCTTGGTAAGGTTCCTCACTGCTGAAGTTAAGACTCCTGCTTTGCTAATTGATGGGGTGGGGAAAGGAGGGTGGGGCTAAAAGAAACCACTTAGCCTTCAGGAGTTGGGCTAGCCAGTCATGTGCTGTGTAACTGCCTAACATTTAATAGCTCATTATTCCTGCCCCAACATGTCAAGACAGCACAGCAGAAAGGATGACACTTCTTACTTCTTACTCTCAACCACAGGAGTGAAACAAGCTTACCCGTTCACTTTAGCGCTGAATTTCTTAATATTAAATAGCCATGCAGAAGGACAGACCTCAGCAAAACCTGAAGACGTCTACAGAACTAGTGAATAATGCTTTCACCCCTCAGGCATGGCATTAATCCCTCTACCCTCATTACATAAATGAAATGGTCAGATCCCAATAAAAATAATTAGCCAGAAAACTTTCAAACAAAGTTGGTCCAATAAAACAGGGAAATACACATGAAGTGTGAAGACTTTACTGCGTTCATCTTATTTCCCAGAGGAACAGAATCCATGTTATTGGGAGGTAAACAAATGAAGAGAACAAAGGACAAAAATAAGCATTTTAAGACTTCACAGACACTTTTTAATTTAGTCTTATGAAGACATGTTCCCAAATTATAGTAGAGTGACAATGAATCCTTATACAAGTTCCAAATTCTGATTGCTGGCCTAATTAGAGATAAAGGAGTCCAATCATCTGTTGATGGTACTGCTTCACTGTATATATAAGAATTACAAAAGCTGTTTATAAAAAAAGCCAATTATATTTAATTCATTTCATGAATTAAAATTTATTTCCATATAATCATATTAACTGATCTATGAAACTGAAATATGGAATAAATAAAATCCATGGCTATTGGTGGATATTCAGTAGTTTAGCAGACAAGTAAAGGATTTAAAAGGGATGATTCACCACTGTTCTGCTCCATACAATTCAAATATTAAGGTTCTGTCAAAATGAATCATATTAGAATGGTTCAGATTGTGCCAAAGCAGTCTGAGAAATTCAGTTATTCACCCCAGAGTCTCCAGCAGCTTCATCTATAAAGACAATTTACAAAATGCAATGCTGGCAGCAGCTACTTAGACGCTCCCAGGTAACGTCCCAACACACCAAAGGCCATATTTATTCGCGAGTATACAGTGTAAGAGAGGAATACTGAAAAGGTGCTGCACAAGCGTTTTGCAGTCCTCGAGTGTGAACCAGACCTGGGACACGTGAATTTGAATTTATATCAGTAAAACAATACCATAAATAAATATATAAATTTTATTTTTATACTATATAAGTATCAAATATTGCACTTACTGTGTACTGTGCAGCCCTGTACTTTTTCAGTGATCTTACCAAAAACACCTTATTTTATCCTCAATTCTAATTTTATATTGTAAAATTGTTCAATTAGCTAAAGCTAACAAAGGTAGATTTATATTCTTTTATAGGCTGGTGATTTTTTTTTTTATCTAGTTTGACAAATCAGTTAATATGTGATTCACACTGGATAGAGCAACTGCTCATACAAAGCCGTTACTTTTAAGCCAGTCTCCTCGTGCCCAGCTGAACCTGACCAATGGCAAGAAATTATTTATTTATTTATTTAAGAACTATCTTGCTGACATCATCTTCCAAGCTTCACTTCTCCCAGGGGTGGAGTTTTAGAAACAGTGATTCAATGTTAATTATTAAACGTTTAAATACTTAACAGCTATACCCCCACTTTCAACTACTTACATCATACAGCTATACTGCAAAGAAGCTCTCACACAGCTTTGCGAGCAGATGGGGAAATCTCTGCAAGATGAAATACCAAGCTTTCCCACCCCACACAAACAAGCTGTTTGTTTATTTCTGGATATGGTAAACACTATGTACCATAATTTGGGTAATAAATAACTGAACTGGCAAGAGAAAACATGGGAGAAAAGATGAAAGCATGAGTCATAACTGCTTTTCAATTCCTTTGCAGGAATGGCCAATAAAAAGGTCTTTAAGGAATAAGTAGGCCCCTGTAGTCCTATGATGGAGGTAGCCAGGAGCATGTGGCTCAACCCAGTTCTGCTCCCTGTTTATCTGTTACACAAACACACAGACCCTTTTCCATCACACTTTTACTTGCCGACAACACAATCACTGCTGCTTCGAACCTACATGAAGGAAAACACATACTGCTGTTCTTGAGAGACAAGTGCTATTTACATGAGTCATAAGGGAAAAAGCAAATCTTAGCGTGGGATTAATGATGATTTGCTTTCTTACTTCAGTGCTGATTGAGGAGCCCAGTGCATCCTCTCAGATGAAGCTAATCTTGGTATCATAAGTCATAAGCATGCTCGCCTTTGCTGTTTTCGGGTGCCTGCATTTTAGTGCCTTATCTCTGCGTGTCCCAATTCTCAAAAGTGAAACAATAGAAAATAGGTCTGTAGCATCTGCTTCTTGAGGAATGTGTGGTTCTATCTTGATAGCTGCCGCTACATGGGATCCCACCAACCCCCCAGTTAGATGATGCAACAACTGGGTTCAGAGAATTATAACAATATTATGATTATTCCTGCACAACCCTACTTCCATTCAAACACACCATCTCTAAAACCTGCGGGGCAGTGGTACCAAGATTGAGATCTATTGGGATAATTGTACCAGCCCCCAGTATGCATTACTCACCATCCTCGCAGCTTGTATGCCTCAGGGATATCAGGGTTAATCATCAGTGTACTGCTGTAGAGTGTGGAGAGAGAGCGTCCTCCAAAGTCAGAGAGCCTGGCACCCTTTATGGCCAAGATGGGCTGTCCATTGCCATCAAATGTCTCTGCCTAGACAGACAGATTGGCAGAAAGATCAGATCTGGTGTTTATTTCATGAGCATATTTTGCTGACAGCTCTGAATAAGAAAGGGATACCCCCACCCCACACACTCACACTTATTCTATATACATTTATTCACAATTCGAAACACTGTTTATGCCACGGCACATCTTGCTTTTCACCACAAAGTCCCTGAAGAAAAAGAGTATCTGCTGGGCAAACAAACAAACAACAAAACAAAGGCACAGCAGCATTGTGTGTCTGGATGAAAGTGACTGTGCTAATCTCAGTGGGTTTTCTCATGCACCGTAAACAGAACGTGAAAATAAAGGACACACCACAGGCAAGCCCACCCCCCCGCCCACACACACACACACACAAACACACACAATCTGGAGGAAACAAATATATTTAATAGACAAAGTAAGATTAAGTGAACTAAAGGTGATACCGTTTATTTCTTGAGCTGAATACAAGAATGAAGTGGCAGTTGGTGAACAACAACTTTGTGCTGTGCATGTTTAAAGACTAAATGTCAAAAGCAGACAGATCACTACACATTATGAATGAAAGCCTTAAATTTGCATTTATCCATTAAAATTCTCAGGATTAGCGTGAACAGACTAGTAAACAGTTTTTTAACAGATCATAAACCTGACCAGAGCTTCCCTAAATGTCTGTAATTGAGGTATAGGGCTGTGAAAAAATAAAATCTGCCAATCAACCTGTTTGAATTTGTGAATTAATACATTCTACACATAATGCAAATATAGCATTTAACTGATGCTCTTATCCAGAGACACTTACATGGTTATTCACATCACAGAGGTGGGCCAGAGTAGTGATAGGAGTCTTGCCCAAAGATTGGTGAAGCACAGCATTGTTGCCCAGACTGGGAACCGAACCAAAGTCTGTTGCGCCACACCACCCACAACCACATTATTTAGCAGACACATTTATTTGTATTTGGTTTATATAGTTGATTGTAGCTATATGGGCCAGGTAAAACCTAACAATCCTAACAAAAAAACTTCAGACCAACTGTAAGGCATGATGGTGGAAGTGTGGCTATGCTTTGCTGCATTAGAACCAGGATATCTTTTTATTATTGGGTGAACAATGAATTCAGCTCTGTTTCAGAGGATTTTTTTCAACTGAATGTCAGACCATCTGAGTTGTAGCTAAAGCGAGGTGGGCCTTGCAACCAACACAAGAAGTCTACTTTACAATGGTAAAAAAAAAATAATCTTTTGGAATGGCCTAGTTAAAGTTCCAACCTAAACCAGACCCGGATCTGAAACAGCATTGCAAGGAAATGGCCAGATTTTCTCCACAGCATTGGGAGACACTAACAGTTACAGAAAGCATTTGGAGAGGCTCTAACTAGCAATTGAATAAGGGGGCCAAACACCTTTTCACATGATTAAATGTGGTTTAGAGATGATTTCTGAAATTCAGACAGGAGCAAACACCTTTACAATCACTACATTCCTTCAAAATAACAGCTTCTCTCCAGTGAAGCCACATAAAAATGCTTCACTCTCCTGACCAGGAGACCAGGAGTGAGTTCATGAGCTTATTCTTAGGTGCCTGTGTAAGTCTTACCTCTTTTCCCCACATGGTGACCTGGATAACTTTGCCAGACATGTCCATCAGCTGAATGTTCCTTTTGGAAACCTCACGACTGTTCTTAGTTGTGATGCGCGTCACATCTTCCACACTCTTACACACTCCAATTACATCTATAGACATAAAAATGTACTGGTTTTTAGCCAGCTGGGATTCACATTCGCTTCTCATTTTGCATTCTGGCTGGCAGTGCTCACGATTAACTGTTTGTCTTCTTGCCACTTCAGTAATCCTTTACATACTTTAAATGACTTTATGACACATCTACCTGTCTGCATCAGCATGTTATCGGACAGTGTCACTCAGTCTGAGTGTAATCCAATAACACATGTCACAGCTTCATTACAGCAAGCTCCCACACTCCTCAGCTGCCACCATAATCCGCTTATCTAACACCGTTATGACTCATTGGAGCACCATTAAGAACATTTCAAAAATCACTGCCAACACCTGACTCAAAGCTTGCAACAGAAACATGCCTGCTGCACCTCACCACATTCCTGCAGCCATTATCATAATTACTACTGTGCTCATTACCCTCTTATTCCAGCAGCGACAGCATCTTCCCCCTCTGCTCTCCAAAAGCGACACAATGTCAGTATTATTAATATTGCATTTATCAACATCATAATAATTACGAAAGCCTCCTGGGCCAGTGTCACATCCATCTCAGGGAGCCAGAGACTCACTCTATCTGCTTGGCTGTCACCAATTATCAAACTGTCTCTTATTAATGATGGCTAACGCACAGACAACAAACTCACCCACGATGGCATCCTTATCCCGAGCCTCCAAGTCAGCAATGGCAACAAAGTCACACTGCACCATGGGAACATCGGGGCTGTCATCGCAGGGGATGATTGTGGACTCGCCGTTCAAGGTCATCTCATAGTCATTCTTCAAAGATGTATACTGTTTGTTGGCAATCTTCAGGCTGCCCTTGGAGATGTAATAAACCTACAGTGTAGAAAGGAAGAAAAGCCTGGGTTCAGTACATTTACATCTTAAAAAAGATTTTTTCCAATGAAACAAAAATAGACATCTTTTAACCATTGTGAAACAGGTAACAGGAAACAACAAAAATGGCAATCGGTAGATAAACGGCAATGTCAGTATTTAAATTTTTTGATATTACAATGAAATACCAAATCTTGGCCAGTGCAACAACAAAGATTTTACAAGAACCAACACTTTGGAGTTAAGTCCATACCAAACATTTGAAAATGGTATGGTTCTCGTCTCTTGTGATAGTGACAGGACCAGAGCACAAGACGGCAGCATAGTAAGTCTGTATGTAACGGGTATTTTTTTGTTTGTTTATCAAAATCTTAATAGTTCATGCATTTACTTTTTTATTTAAATAATAGTAAAAAGAAATGTGTTAAATATATTTTTGTAATCTTTTCGGAAATAAGGCGTCTGCTCCAAATCTGCAATCAGGCCAGTTCTCTAAAACTAAAACTGCAATTCTGAGTTTAAAAATTACAGCCTAAAAAGTGTTACAAATGGCAAAATATCATCACTGACGTCATCAATGGCAGCCATGGGCTGGTGGTTAGGGAACCAGCCTTGTGACTAGAGAACAATGAGCTGTATTCACCAAAAGGACATTTGTCGAGAGAAAAAGCTTCCTTAAAGAGCACAGACATACCAACCGATGTCAGTGGGGAGGAATCTTCCTCCAGAATTCCCACAATACAGATATTCTGATGACACAATATGGTTTCCAAATACTCACACTTTGCATCCAACCTGTTGACCTTCATTATCAGAAGCTTTAGTTTGAAGCTTCACATCATAGTGCTTCTGTAAGACAGTCTGAAGCTCCGCTACCACCACAGTAACCAGTTCAGAGCTCACTCTTAGGTCCACGGGGCCCTCCAAAGCACATCCATGCAGAGTCAAACCGGAAGTCTGTGATCACTGGTTGACCAATCTTGGTCTCAACTTTCTGTGATTTGTACACAATCTGTGTGACTGGATTTGTGGAGTCCAAACTCTTTAGAGAATGTTCTACAGCCTTATGAGCATCAGATTCCTCAGAAATCTCTTTTGTTCAAGCCATGATGCACTTTTACAAAGATGTGTTGTAAGGCTCAGACTTGGATGGATCCCTGCCCACTCACACAATTGTCCACCAATTGAAAATACCTGACTCTAATTTCAACTTTCCACTTCTTACTCAATAACGAAATGAAAAACTATAAGATTTTGGTCTCATTTGTTCGATTTGGTTCTCTTTATACACTTCATGACTTTCAGGTCAAAGGCAGAAATACAGATAATTCTAAAGGGTTCACAAACTTTCAAAGACCACCTGTCCCTATACTCATAGGGTGCATATAAGAGAAAAAAGAAATTTGGATCCCAACATAAGTGAATATTTAAGGATGATTAAATAACCATACTATTTGTAGGGGCGTTTCATTTCCTCATTTTCATCTCTGACCCCAATGAAAATGCTTTTGTAAATTTGTAATATAAATATACAGCATACTGTACCATAAAGTGCACCATCATATCATGTATCATTAGCACATACATAAGTAGGTCCAAAGCAGCATCAGTAAACAATGTTATAACTTACCTTCCCCTGTTCAATCAGGGAGAAGAATTTGTCCACCTCCTGATTGAATCCAGTTACCCTGATTTCTCCCTGCAAATTAACAACCAGTGAGTAAAAAGAAAACCCTCTCTGAAACAAACTGATGAACTGATTAAATGTAGGATTTTGATTCTTACACTTTCATCTACAATTTCCATGGAGAAGAGCTTTCCATCTCCTCTGGAGTTGCTCCAAGTGCGAATCGCGCTCTTATTGGTCACACGTGCTCGAATGGTCCATCTAGGGGTAAGATCTTAATAGATTAACAGCACTACACAGATATCTTAGATAAAATATAAATAAAAGAGATATTCAAACTAACTTTGACTGATATGGGTTAAGGCTGGCAATAGGCACAACTTTTGAGGTGCCTGATGGTGTGCTGGGTGCATTCATGGGCTTCTTCCCAAACTCACGACTCGGGCCTCTGTTCATATGGCCTAATGAGATGAGAGCCAAAAGGAAAATCAGTGAAGTGTGCAAAAAGCTAAACCTGGATGAGACAGCCAGAGTTAATTAACTATCCACTACAGTGCTTGGAGTTCCAAGCCACAAAAACAATGCCACTGTGAATGCCTGGGTGGAGTAGAAAGACAATAAACAAACAAAAAATCTTCACACAAATTAAGTCACTTATACAAAGATTAGATACTGTCAGAAAAACAATGCACTAGCTGGAACCTCTCAAATCTTTACAGTATTTTACCACAATATTTGCAATGCAGATACTAGAGGGTCTCAGACCTAATTGAGAGTTAAATCTGCTCAGTTGCCTAAATCACCAGAAGCTAAATTAGACTGCATTACAGACACCTTAAGTTAATAAGCTCGCAAAACCCAGAAAATGTGTCAAACTGTCAAAAAAAAAAAAAAAAAAAAAAAAAAAAAAAAACACACACACCATACCCTTTAAAAGCTACATCCAATTAAAATGTTCTGAAGAAGAGTAACAAATGCAATACCACTGCATTTTCTACTCTAAACTCCACCTGCTGGAAAACTCACACAACTGCACAAGGTGACCTACATTATACAACCAGATAAAGTCCCAGAATTACACTGTACAAAAACAGAACTACATTGTGTGTAAAATTACACATTACCATTAATGATAAGGGGAGTACAAATACTGTGAGTGTATTACATTAATGTAATGCATATACAAACTATTTAAGTAGTGAGACATGCTGAGCTCTTTACCATCACTTCCATTTTGGGGCTGCAGTGGACGTGCAGACGGAGCAGGCGCTGCAGGCTGTGGAGGCTTTGATTGACCTGCAGGACCAACAAACAAAGATGAAAAAGAAACAAAGGCAAAGTTATCCACTAATGCAACTAGTACTTAAAAGTATCCGGTCATGTTTTTAAAGTGTACTGGTTCATCTCAGGGGATGATAATATTGTAAAAATGTCCAATTATTATCATAAATTCATCCAAGGAACTGAACTGTTATTTCTATTACACATAAAGCTTAATTTCAGACCTTTTGTGATTTGTTTTTGATTTAATTACAGGTCATGAAAACAAGAAATCCTGTATTTCAAATTTAGAATATTTAATTGAGTCTGAGAAAACTACAAATCAAACAGTATTAAACAAATATTAAAACAAATTGAAGTTCAGTTTATCACTTCAATTAATTTATGAACAAAAGTACATTTTCACAATTCAAATTTTCTGAGATGCACTAACGGAGCATACAGACCTTCCACATAAGGAGTTGGGTCTCCAATTTTCCCTCCAACCTGATCAGCAGGCTTGATCACCTCCATATCCAGTATAATTACCACAGGCCTATCACACAAAATTTTCAGCATGCATGTTAAGCACAGCTCTTAAATCCAAGGAAATTCTGATTTGACTTTTATATTCTATGGAATCTGACCTTTGTAGTACATGCATACTTAAACAAAAGTCCTTAAGGTAAAGATGATGAAGCACTGCTATGCCAATGTAGATCACTGCAAAGCATCACTGTCTGCTAATTTTTCCAATATGTGCATACCGTCTTCCTTTCTGTTTCGTATTACGTATTATTATTGTCCACTGTAACCAACACTCAAAAATCGATCTGTTCCAAGTATATTTAAAATTACTTAACTCGGAAAATTGTATCATGACAAGAGATGTAAAATAAAATTTGAGACAGAGAGAGAGAGACAGAGAGAGAGAGACAGAGAGAGAGAGACAGAGAGAGAGACAGAGGCACAGGGAATTACAGAGGAAGCTGAGAGCAGGGTACAGAGCAGAATGCAGGAGCACAAAATAGGCAAACAGAATGTTACTTAAAATCTTAATACTTAATATAAGCAATATCGCCTCAGACCAATTCTCATGCTGTTTCTATCCTGACAGACAAATATCAGTACTTCACAGTATTATTAATTAGTAGACAATTAGGAAGAAACCAGGGAGTTATGTGTACAGAAAGCATCAAAATGACTCCTATGAGACTAATCAGTTACAGAAAGCACTTGTTGGAGGTGGTACACAATGAAGACTCTGCTGTTTATAAAACAGCTTGCATTTCTTACCATTAATGACCTGAGCTGTTCATTTGTCCATTAAAAACAAACAAGAGCGATCAGACTGAGAAAGAACTACTGATGCATACATTTGCATTACAATCTGCCTGAAATGCAACGTAAAGTAAAATTACCTTTGATATTTTCAAATCTATGGTACAGAAACTGACAAACAGAAATTTGCCCAATGAGATTTGCTCATCGTGTGGGTGAGAGGGTGCACAATCCATTGCAATGTTATTGAAATCAGCCTTTATAAATAAACTTATACAGTATATATTTCAGTTTTACTATACAGAAAGAAAACAAATGATCAATAGTAATATTTTGGATATATTAAGATAAGGACACAGAAGACAGCAGCTTCAAATGAAGGAATGACCCCCTACCGTCCATCCTTAAGGACGTTGGTGACACTTCTCTTCACTGAGCATACACAATTTGGAGCAACCAAACTTTGCTCAGCCAGGTAGTTCAGCTGTGTGGAGAGCATGAAGGCTGCACACAGGAGAGAGAAATCAGACAGGCATGTGAGAAACGTGCCACAAAAGCATAAACACCTGCACAGCTATTTTTGAATTTATGAAAATGGGTAACACTCTACGCTCATATCTACAGCCTGGTCGTGTCTGAGAGTAGAGGTAATTTAGATGCACCACAACAGCGCTTCTTAATTCACAAGAAAATTGCTCTATAACTTATTCATGGGTTTTCATCCCATCAACACATTTACACCCCACTAAATTAAAAGCAGAGGGAAAAAAGAAGAAGAAAAAAAAGTGTTCTCATGATGCCCCCCCTCTTGATCCAATCCCTTCACTGCACACTGAGTAGCTTCTGATGCGTTCCTCTTAGCACCACCATGCACAAAACATGCTCCTGTCAAGTTACAGCTACTGCTCTGCCTCTTATTTATTTAAACTACTATACAGACATGACTTAAATCTGAGAAAACTGTGTCTAATACATAATTCCAGGCAGTAAATGTTTATTTCCTCAAGGAAATAGTTAGAATAAAAACAAAAACAAATTCACACATTATTACAAATATTACAACTAGATTCTAACAAAACAGATAAAATCCCATCACACAAATAATAATAATAATAATAATAATAATAATAATAATAATAATAATATAATTAATTTTCAGTTCATAAAGCATCAAAGACAATACATACAAACTGACAAGACCTAATGTCTTGAACATTAAACCATTGTGAATTAATGTCTCCATATGCAGGTACTAAAGAAAACAAAAGTTCCATAAAACCACACACAGATACACACAACTTACAGGACATAGTATGAAGACCGTCACTCATCATGAGGCGAAATCGGACTGGTCCACTGCCTCCGTCAATCTTTCGGATATTCTATCAACAAGAGGCAATATTGATATTGATATAAATATGGACATATTGCCCAGCCCTATTCTTCATCCGCCTACTTTAAAAACAGTTTACTGCAAATTCAAAAATCATGCAAACATTACACATAGTCTGTAGAGCAAAAGTTTTGTAGCTCCAAAGCCGCAGCTTCTCAGGAAAAGCAAATATTTGCCTTAATATGTAAAAGTCAAAGTAAAAAGATTTCATTCCTGTTCATTTTGAAATTCATCATAAAATTGACAGAATGCAAAGACCTGCCAGATTCACATTATGTCAAAAAGTGAAAACTGCAACAAAAAAAAAAAAAAAAAAAAAAAAAAAAAAGATTTCCTGAACTTCTGTTGTCAGCAACAATATACTACAATACTTTAAAACTGAAAAAGTAACAGTAGAGGAGGCAGGGGATATGGCAAGATGGAGGCGGTGGCGACACCTTAAGGGAGCAGGCGAAACAAGAAGACTTTAAAAGTGAAAATACATAAAAAGGAAAAGGAAATACTTACAACACATTGGAGCACTGGATTCGAAACCTCGCTACCTTTGATCAGGAGCTAAAACAAACAAACAAACAAAATCAAAACTGTCAGTTAAGAAAGATTATTTAGAGGTGCAACTATGGAGCAACAAGAGAATAGTAATGACCTCCTATCAAGTTAATAAAGCGTGCCATTCAAGGATTCTGCTCAGCAATAAAAAATAAAAATAACTGAGGACTAGGTTAATCATTCAGGGGTAAACAAAGCAATTCTGGACTTCTTAGGGTCACTGACAAAGCTCAGTCTACAGTTATTAGGATAGTATAAGATAGGATAGAACTTTATTGATCCCTTGGGAGGGTTCCCTCAGGGAAATTAAGGTTCCAGCCGCAACATAAGTACAGTACAGAAAGGTAGAACGAGATAATTTAGTAAAGAAACACTATATAAAATATAAAGAATATATAATACACAGCTGTGTTCTTGTTTCTAAGTGGTTTATTTTTTAAATTCTAATGTGTGAGCTTAACCTTGATGGTATCCAGAACCTGACAGTTAAATGCAACATAAAAACAAGCACATAGACATACGTCCTCCGCATATAATCCATCCATGTAATGAAACACACACATACACACTAGTGCATTCACACACTAGGGAGGCAGTGAGCACAAGGCTGGTTTCCTAACCACCAAGCCACGACTGCCTCATTTATAATTCACTGCACGTTCAAACACTTCTGAACTGCAAATAAAAAATAGTACAAAGCATACTTTTCTGCAAGAATCACATTTTCCACCGTGGCCCTGTTTTGTTATGGTAACAAACAGACAGGGAGGGATTACCATTCATGCAGGAATAATGATAAACTTCACCCAATGAGGAGTAACTCTTGATAGCACTGCAAAAGCTTTGTGGTGAACAACATCTTAACTTCTTAAGTTTAACATGTTCTAATGCTTAAAACATTGCAAAAACTGGAGATAACCAGAACTATTCAAATCTCTTAGCAGACAATGTATCATATCTTCTGCTTGTATCATTGTGCTCAGAAACTCTGTACACAAAAGGACAAGCTCAATGAGAATTCACTGCCACTGTACTGCTCCTGCATACTCCACTATTGACTGACATTGATTAACTCCACATTCTTGATGTCCATAAAGGCACATTTTTGATCTGTAACTCAGTGGTTTTAGGATTTCATTTTAATACATATCTTTAATGGGTCGTGTTCCTTAAGTACTCAAGTGTTTCTGCTGTGATTTTCTCTCTGGGATTAATACAGTTAATCTAGAAATGATGGGGGATGAAATAGATGTGATCTAAAAGCCTTTATTCTCAGGTACACAAACATCATACTTCACAGCCACATGCACACTAGAAGCAAGTAGTGAAGACAACATTGACGCTGCTGAACATCCCAGGAAACGACAACAAACCCGTTCCACCTTAAATAGTCGTATGAAAGCGGTGCACCATTTAAGGTGGAACGGAAAATTGGAAAAATATCTTTAACAAGGGAAAATCCAGTTCCAACACATTTAATTCCTCCTTTTAGTCTCTCTGGGAGGTTCTGACAGCAGTCCGCAGTGTCTCAGTGTCCTGCTCTCTGGTTTCGGCCTCAAGCTTAAAGCTAACTAATGTAACACACCTGCACTACAGCCCCGCCTGAGCCACATAACCTACCTCTATGGCCCCCTCGGACAGTGTCACGGCCATGTCGGGTGGAGGGTAAATCCTCAGGGCTTGGGTTTGTTCTTCTCAGTCGTGGCGCCAAGTTCCAGCGTAAGCGCGCGCTCCGGCTCCCTGCATCACTTCCGGAGAAAAGTTAAAGTCCCCCCTGCAGTTCGATTCAGCACCTTTATGTCAGATTTGACATTTTAACCTGCTGAACAATTATTTAGAAGGAGTTAAACTTCCTCTTATATTGGAGGTCATTAATGTCTGCAGTAATCCAGTCATTATGTATAGGACTTTTATTCTAGAATATTTTAAAAATCCATATTAAAAATAATATTAATTCATTCACTTGATTTAACAAATTATCTCAGTTTAGACAGGGGATACTTAACAGGACAGGACACTCACAACCCAACAACCCCCCCCCCCCCCCATAAAAAAAGGCATAATAGCCCACAAAAACAGTTTGTAATTTAAAATTGTTTTGCTTTGACAATATTAAACTGATGTAACATTTCTATTAATGCTTATACTGAGTTTATCATTTGAACATGATTGATTTCTAGCAATTTCCCTCTGGGGTTAATAAAGTAATTCTGATTCTGATTAATATTTACTTATACTCACTTTTTTTCAAGAATTTTCTGATTTAATGTAGCAGCACCAGCCCAATGTAAACCTGCTAATGCATAGCTGTTAGGAGTCCAAAACCTTGCCAGCCAGGTCAACAATTACATAATCTCATTGCTGGTCAAGTGATAAAGAAATAAGGGTTGAGGGGTGTCCTTTCAACATGCCTCCATCAAAGGGGATGAACAACTCTACCCAGAGTCCGAAAGTATCATATTATGCAAGATCCACTTTGAATTTGATTATGAAGATAATCATGACAGTCCCTTCAGGGAACAGACAGGTAAAGCTGTTGTTGTGCCTAAGCTTCAATAAACCAGGGTAAATCCAGCTGGCTGCAGCAGCGCTAAACCTTTATTAAGACTAACATTAAACTTGTTCCATGTTCTGCTCTTTCAGTGCAGAATCAGCATTCAGTACATTAGAAGTGCTGACTTTAGTATTAACTGGTCTGTGATGAAGTGTTAGCCACAGATGTACATGTATTGACTGGCCAGATCCCAGTTCACCAGAGGTGGGTATTTCAGGCCCAGTAAGTCACAGTCCATTCCAGGACTTTGCTCTGACTGCCTGAGAATTCAGAATAGCTAACAATACTGTGTTACTGTGGTAGAAGTGAGAGAGAGAGAGAGAGAGAGAGAGAGAGAGAGAGAGGGACAAACTGTGTGTGTGTGTGTGTGTGTGTGTGTGTGTGAGAGAGAGAGAGAGAGAGAGAGAGAGAGAGAGAGAGAGCAGAAGCGGCTGCGTTTGTGTGTCTTCCGTTGAAGAGTCAGACTTTCTTTAGTAAACTGTAGAACCACACTTACTCTTATCTCACTGTAAAGTCTCTGTCGGAGTGATTTTCAAAACGTAAAATCAAAGAATGAAAATGTCATTTGACGTGTAATGAGTTTTAAAAATGACCCTTTTGAATGAATTTGTGACGGAGCTTTTTAACGATATTCTAATTGTTTTGGACTTTCACTAGTAAATAATGGAGTATTGAAATCTGACTCAAAGAAGAGGGACATCTAGTGGCTGTAATATATTACTGCAGCCTGCATCTCATCGCTGATGCCCTGGAACTCTCTGATTTAACAGTTCACCCCAAACCTCTTCTGATCTGCTGATTATCAGGTGTTATTATTTACTGTACTGTAAATAAACATTTTACATGTTTAAATTTTAGCATTTCTTGACTAAATTACCGCTGAAGAACCATCACTTTTAAATGTGCAGTTTTTATTTGGTTAAGATATGGATCTTTCAGCATGACCAGCTAGAACCAAACTAATAGTAAAGGTCATCAAACTGCTGGTCTAGGTTGGTTGAGCTGGTCTACGGTTGTCATCCCTCTGGTTTTGAATGTCATTTGTCTGTTTATGTCTTGTCAGTGCATTGAAAACCCATCCAATGTGTCTAGATTTGTTGTATTAAAAAGATGGCAACCAAGCTCATGCTGGTCAACCAGCTAAGGCATACTGGTAATCTAGCTTGGTCAGGTTGGTCATGCTTATAGGCCAGCTGAACAATCAAACTCAAAAACATGCCCTGTGGTCAACCAGCTTGTTTAGGCCAGGGTGACCAGATTATGACACTGATCTATGAAAAATGAATGTGAGCAGCAATATGCCCAGTCACTCTTTTGCATCATTCCTAATACCATGACCCAGTGACTGAATAAACATCCTTCAAAATCTAATTATATACAGACTTTGAATTGTATTTGAAAGCTGCTTTAAGTGTAGGAGTGTTGATGTGGAGGCAGATGTTTGAAGGAATCTGATCTGAGTTCAGATGTCTAACTCATGCCTGCTTATGAATATCAATCCTGTTCTGTTTTACATGAACAGTGTGTGCTCAAGCAATGTCATTTACACTTTATGATGTAGAGCAAAGCAAAAATTCCAGTTCATACCCCAAATCCTTCTATAAAATCTTATATAGTCATCATAAGGAAAATAGTTGCACTCAAAAGGAATCAACCAATTGCAATGCCTGCAATGGTGTCATGCCAGACTGTCACAGAGTCACTCAGAATAGCACCAACCCATCTTCAACCTAGCATCTTGAAGAGCAGACCTGTGCGGAGGCACCGTGGTCAATGACAGGATTAAGAGATTGTTACCATGTGTCACAGGTCCAGATGGCCTGGTGTCATGGTGTGAGGTACCATTTTCTTACAATGCCACATCACCTTTGGTCTTCATTACAGACACTTTGGCAGCCCAATGTTACATTAATGCATTAATACATTAATCTGCAACCAGTTGCACACTCCAGTGCACCATTCCAACAACACAATGACACAAATACTATGTCATGGCAGGCATATCACCATACATATCCCTGATTGAAAATGTGTGGAATGCTACTGGACACACTATGGACACTTCAGTCCTCCTGCAAAATCTGCAGGAACTGATTGAGAATATTCAAACTGCATGGCATGGATTATCACAGGACACCATTAAGAACCTCCATTCCATTCTAAGAAGCCTGGAATGCTGCATTATACTGAAAGACACTACATCTGCATGTGTAACACAACACATATTGCCCAATTTCAGTGTACAGTTAAATAATCTATCGTTCTTGGTCATGTTTATGTAATATCTGAAAAACAATGCAATTTGACCATTCCTTCTGGGTGCAACTATTTTTTGACAATGAGTGTTCATCCACTTATATCTCAGCAAAGGAACTGAAATGTGTGACAGTATGGCTTACATACTTACAACTTTGTAAGAAATACACCAAGAAACACTTTCTTAAATATTTTTTTTTAATCATCAAACATCATGCTTTTAAAACATCTAAATTGCCTGCTGGTAATATGAGCTTGATCTACAGCTGACAGGTAATTTGGCTGGATGACAAAGAAATTCCAATACATAAGATTTTTTGCAAGTCTTGATTTGCCTTTGCGTGGCAGGCTCATGCAGCTCAATACCATTTGTAGCCTCACTCTGCTGAAAAACCTTTACTTGGGTGGGTGGACAATAGAAGAAAAATCATCTTTGTTATCAAGGAAACCGTTCTTACTCTCTCCCGAATCACTTGGCATTAATACAATGGCAGATTCTCTGGGGTTTGGGTTAGAAATAACCCCCAGGAAAAGTGGTGTTTGAGAGGGATCATCTATAAGGGCCAAGAAAAAAGGCTGGTTAACTGTGAAGGAGGGAATGGAGCGAGAGATTACTACACTGCTTGCAGCAGCAGCTTCTGCACCCTCTTCATTTATCTCCATAATGGACTTGTGCTGCACACTGGAGACCACCAGAGGGCCATCTGAAATACCAGCCAGGTTGGGACTTGTAAATAGCTCACCTAGACCTGTATAAAAGGAGAAACACGTAATTAGTGAGGGCATGTTTCACTGGAAAATCAGTAAAGTGATCAGCCAAGACTGGAGCTACAAAGTTAAACAAGATTTTGGATGACAGCAAGGGGAGCATGCCTCCTCTTTTCCCCCCCAGACATGTCCTCTTTTTGGGATGTGAAAAATATGTCCAACTGGGATTTCTAAATTGTGTACAATGTATGGAATTTCACATTAATTTCACATTAGTGTTCCTTTCTACAATTGCTACACATTCTGTCTGTGGATTTTTTACAAAGATTTAAAGAGATTTGTTTAAACTCTGTAACAAAAGACCCTAAATAGATTAAACGTCAAGTTCAAGCTGAAAGAACATCAGTGTCGGATCGCACCGTCCACTTAAATGGGAGACGACCAAGGAGGACACCATTGTTGAAAACAAATCATTAAAAGCCAGACTGGACAAGCCACAAAGCTTCTGGGAGAATGTCCTACGGATAGATGAGACAAAAATGGAACTTTCTGGCAAGGCACATCTGCTCTATATTCACAGACGGAAAAAAAAGGCATATCAAGAAAAAAACACTGTCCGTACTGTGAAACATGGAGGAGGCTCTGTTATGTTCTGGGGTGTCTGTTATGTCTGTTATGTTCTGCACAGAGTGTCTTGAATCTGTGCAGAGTACAATGAAATTTCAAGACTATCAAGGGATTCTAGAGAGAAATGTGCTGCCCAGTGTCAGAAAGCTTGGCCTCAGTCACAGGTCACGAGACTTGCAACAGGATAAAATACACAAAAACACCAAAACACAGCTAAAAACCCCCAAGAATGGCTATGAGGAAAACATTAAACTATTCAGAAGTGGCCTTCTATGAGCCCTGACCTAAATCCTATTGAGCATCTTTGGAAGCAGCCGAAGCATGCAGTTTGGAAAAGGCACCCTTCAATCCTGAGACAACTGGAGCAGTTTGCTCATGAGGAGTGGGCCAAAATACCGACTGAGAGGTGCAGAAGTCTCATTGACAGTTACAGGAATCATTTGATTGCAGTGATTGCCTCAAAAGGTTGTGCAACAAAATATAAATTAAGGGTACCATCATTTCTGTCCAGGCCTGTTTCATGAGTTTCTTTTGAAAAATAATTCTGTTGAAGCAGGTTGAAAAGAAATGTCTGACTTTCATTGGTTAATTTCCATAGCATTTATATTTATTATCACTTTTGTCAGATTCAAGTTATATCTGTGACCATTGTGGGATTTTCTTTCGTTAACCGAGGAGTACCAACAATTTTGTCCATGTATGTATGTATATTTGTGTGTGTGTGTTCAATTGTGAACAACCTACTTCAGAAAATGTTCTCAATAACATGTTAATCTTTTTAAAATACATATGTGGAAAATGTGCAACATTCCACTAAATTCAGAGTGATTTTCTTACCCATGCTTGTCAGGGCCTCATCAAGTTCCTGATTGAAATCTAATTTGAACTTGGGGAGTTTGACTAGAATGTTTCTCTCTCGTGGAAAGCGGCTATAAAGGTCTGACATGTTGAGGTTGGCTACAATGGCAGTCACGTTGATGTGTCCACTTAAAGGCATTATAATTACCAGGCTCATATTCCCTTTGAATGGAAAACGGGCAACCTGCAGATGACAAGCACAAAGGAAATAAAACATATGAATTGTTTTTTATTTGCATCTTAGGATGAAGGTAAACATATGTGCAATATATATATTTTTTTATCCCGATTTTTTCCCCCAATTTTGGAAGTGCCACTTATCCATCCCTGTTGGGACAAGCACCGGTTGTGGATACATGTGAGGCCATCCACCACTATGTCCCCAACTCTGATACACCAGCTAACAGCCAGCATTGCACTGTGTGATGTGGAGAGAGAGCACTATCAATCCACCCAGAGAGAGCATGGCCAATTTTGCTCTCTCAGACTCCGATGGCAAGCAGCATTATTATTTTAGATGTTACTGGTGTTGTCATGGTATTCTTGAAATATGTGAACAACAAAAATAAAACAATTGAAGTGATAATGAAAGGTACCTGGGCATCAAGTTCATTATGAGTGAAAACACTAAGTGGGTATTTTGGCCCAAGCATCATGTCTGTATTGACCGCCAGGTTCTCATAGATGTAAAAGAGTTCACTGCTGGTAAAGCGAGGGTCAAAGCGCTTGAGCCACTCCCCTGAAGGAAAAAAAACATTGGATACAAATTCATTATATAGCTTGTTTGCAAAGGATAGAGTCCAGGGACAGCTCATTATTAGATGCTGCCAAATACAAATGTCAGAATGGATACTCCGATACCCAATGCTCAACATATTACCACACAAGACATAGTATAATAGAATCCCTTAATGAGTGAAATGCTGTTGAAACAAATGGGTCTTCAGTTGACATTTGAAGACAGCTAATGGCTCAGCTGTTCAGACCCCCACTTTGGTGCCAGGACAGAAAACAGTCTGTATGCTTGTCTTCCATGCATACTGATGGACGGTGGGTCAAGCCAAGCTGTACTCGTTGCTCGAAGGGCTCTTGGTACAAGAGGGCACCATCTATCGCAGGGTACCACAGACACAAACACACACCGTCACACGTACACCTAGGGAGCATTACCTCATTACCCAATTTATTATGTGCATTTTTGGGAGGCAGGAGAGAACACAAACCCCTGGAAGAAATCAGCACGGACACAGAGAGGATGCACTAAACTCCTCACAGACAATTACCTGAGTGGGGACTGAATCAGGCCCCTGGAGCTGTTTGAACAAAGGCACTGTTTGCAACACCAATGTGTCACCCTCATTCAGTATAAATTTTATAATTTAAAGTTAAATATTCATTCTGATTTTTCAGATTTTTTTTTTCAGTTTTCATCTAAAGATCCAAGCTTGAAATACAATTACAAAACTCAGGACAATTTTCCTTTTTTTACTAATTTTCCAAGACATTATTTTACAGTAGGGCTCGCCAACTCATCTTCTGGAGAGCTACTTGCCAGCAAACATTAGAGTCAACTGTAATTTACCCCACCTGATCCCCCAGAAGTTCTTGTTTGGTTGAATGTGGTGTGTTAGACGGTTACACAACGCATCCAATACAAAATATTACTCCTCACCCTCCAGGCAATTCACAACCTCGCCCCTCCGTATATTTTTCTGACCTCATCTCTATCACCTCTCACTCACGATCACTGAGATCATCTGCCTCCACACACTTGTCAGTACCTACCATACGCCTGAGCACTATGGGGGGCAGGGCTTTTAGTAGCTCTGCCCCTAGGCTATGGAATTCTCTACCTCCTGATTTAAGAAACTTGGACTCCATCTCTCACTGTAAATCTGCTCTCAAAACGCATCTTTTCAGAATTGCATATAACACTTGACTCATTGCTGTCTGCTTCATTTATTTATTTATTTTATATTTAGTTTATTACTTTTTATTTTATTTTGTTTGAGTATAATCTCTGTTTTCTTGCTTTTATGTATTGTTATTTGCTTTTATGTAAGGTGACCTTGAGTGTCAGAAAGGCGTCATCAATAAATGTCATGTATTATTATTATTAGATTTGGGTTGGAGTCGAAACCTGTGTAGAGTTGCTTTATGATATTAGTTGTAAAAAACACTATACAAATATATAAATTTGATTTGATTTGACCATAGAGGATTGTGCTAAGGCACCCATCTGGGCATCTACAGCTGTGTTGATACCGAAGAACATACTGGTCTTCATTATTAGGTTTGGATACTTACTTGGAGACACTGTCTTAGAGCTGGCTACCCAAGTAAACTGAAAAAATGTGGAGAAGGGTCCTAAAGTAAATTGATGGAACTCGAGAGATCCTGTTCAGAGATAGTATGAGAGAACCTGCCAGAAGGACAAAAATATCCTGGGTATTCCTCCAATGTGGGCTTTAAAATAGATTGGCCAGATGGAAGCCACTCCTCACGTAAAGGCACATTACAGCTTGCTTGGCATTTATCATAAAATAATAAGAAGCAAGTTTCTATGATCGGATGAAACCAGGACTGAATGAAAAAAAAAACAGCTATGAGTCACTATGACCACACATGGAGTATTTTTGTTGCCTTGTGATGAAGAAAAAATAAATTCATAAATTTTAGAACTGGGCTATAATGCAGGGGTCCTAGTATTAGAGCATACTCCCCAAATTTAGAGTGAAGTCTCACACACGGGATCCAAGTAATGAAGACCTTCAGTGACATCTGCGTTTTAGAGCTCGGTGTTGGATCTGAACTCTCCAGAGTTGTACACCTCCATGACCTAAAGGCAGTGTTTCTTAACAATGGTCCAATACATCCCCTGCTCTGCACATATCAGTGCTTTCCCTGCTCCCAATACAATTGATTCAACAAATATGCTAATTAACAAGCCCTTGAAATGGTTGTTGTAGGAGGTGCAAAAGCAGGGAATCCACTCCAACATGTAGGGCAGTTGGTCTCCTGGGCCATGATTAAGAAACACTGACTTAAAGGAAAAGTGATTGCTTTTAGAAAACCTTGGCTGTTGATATTTGAACAGACCACCACCACAAGCATACCCCTCTCTTCAAAAAACTTTTCATAAGTTTATTTTGAAAAATAGGTCCAATCCTTTCCTCTTCAGCTGTTTCTCTGCCATCTTGTGTGTACAATGCATTTCTTCCACACCCCTCATTCCTCCTTTTCCACCTGTGCACAAGCAGGAATGCCCCAAGATGTATTCCCCCCATTTACAGAGCCAAGGTCTAGAATAAACACTTTTTTTCCAGTGTGCAAACAGAAAGGAGAGATAGCGGGCTGTCACGGAATTCACCAAATGTTATGAGAGGAAATCATGCACATTTAAGGACTGAATTCATATTAAAAAATGTTTTACGTATTACCTTTATAGTGCACAGCATTGATGAGCATCATGGCAACATTAGAGGGAAGACTGGAGAGGAAGTCTGTGACATGACCATTTGTAGACTTCTCAACCCACTTATTGATCTCCTCCAACTCCGTCAAGGCTGCAGGCTCTGAATCATACATTTTCAGAGAATCTTGCTTGAACTGCTGTTTTGGCTGAAATCCTTGAAAACATCCACAGATTTATGAAGCATTAGTTTCAAAGACCATCAGCAATATTGTAAACTTAAATTAAACATTAAATACTTCAGATACTTTAAATACCTGCATTCAGTGCATTGTCTAATATGTGCAGGTGCATTTATCTCCACTCACCAGATGCAAGATACATGCGGCTTGCAATTTGCACAGCATTTTTGCGGACATGGTGAAGGAAGCTTTTCAGTGATTTGTGGTAGCATGGCACTGTATCAACATGCAGATGCTGAAAGAGGAGCTCCTCGGTCTCATTCCTTGCTCCTGATATTCAGACATGATGATATCCTTCAGTTACTGAATTATAACTTCCTATAACTTACATGATCCTGCTACTACCTATTTTTCTGTAAAACACAGATTTTATTGGCAGTATTACAAATATTTTTGATTTTGTACTACAGTGGTATGCACTTTGGGCAACCCTAGTGAAAATATCCGTTACCGTAAATAGTAAGCAAAAAATTGACCTGCTTTCCAAAAGGCATAAAGTTTGAGAAATTACAGGGGTTTTTTTCACAATACCATTAAACAATAGCAAGAGATTGACCAGCCTGCATGGTCAGTACTTTTTAACACCCCTTTGGCAATTATCACTGCTTGGAAATGCTTTGTGCAGTCAGCTCACAGTCTGTTTGCTTTTGTAAGGGGAGATGCTTGGCCCATCTCAACTTCCACCTCGGAGGTCTAGCCACACATATTATGTGATATTTAGGTCAAGGACTGTGAGGGCCATCTCTTCAGTGATTGCGAAACCTTCAGCTTGTGCCTCATGAGTCCATTGTGGTTTGAGGTGTATTTAATTCTCCTGCTGTATGTTGTTTCCTTCCAGAATTTGATGGTGTTTAATTGAATCCATTCTTCCCTCTAACAGTAAAATGTTCCCTGTACCATTTGTTGCGACACAAGTCCAAAGTATGATTGATCCACCATTACCCAACTGTTTTATTCTGAAATTCAGCATAGTTTTCCCTTCAAATATCCATTTTTTGCCCAATGTCAGTCAAAATCAAAAGCCATTTCTTAATTTCAGAAAACCTAATTTTTTGAATGCCAGGCAACTGCTTAGAGAAACCCATAGCCACTGATTCCTGAGGCGATGCTTGAGGAGTCAGAGTATTTAAAAAGCTTTAAAATATGCACCACTTTTCACTCCATTCAGAAGTTTCCTAATGATGACTGAGATTAGCCCTAACGTGTAATTAAGGTCTACACACTGTATTCGATTTAAAAGCATGTTTGGATTCTAAATGAACCAACCATACATATGTTATAAGTGCATCTGGGAGATTGAGAATAAAAAATATACAGCCACAACACCTTACTCACATTAGGTGAATAAGATGTGTGATCTGTTTAGGAGTGGGATATATTTGGTAACAAGTGACCAGTCAGTTCTTGAAATTGTTAAAGCAGGAAAAATGGACAAGCATCAGATCCTGGAATACATTACCTTAAGCCAAATTGTTATATACACACAAAATGTGGGGTTGTGGGTTTTTTTCTGGTACGCAGTGGTCAGTACCAACTGCAAAGTTGTCCCAGACAGGACAACCAGTGAACCAATAACAGGGTAATGGGCATCTTAGGCTCACTGATGTGACCAGTGGAGTCCTCACATCTAACAGGATGTAAAGGATCTGTTGGTAACATCTTGGTGCCAAATATCACTGGACACTTTTAAAGGTCTTGTGGAGTTCATACATGGCTGGAACAATATTAGGTAGGTTGTGCTAATGTTATGGCTAATTGGTGTATATTCTACAAAGTGTTATGTGTTAGGAACATACCCAGAGCCAGCTGAGAAAGAGCTAAGGACACACTGAGGGGTGAGATAATGACATTAGGCTGGTCTGAGTTTGCCTTCAAGTTCTCCAACAGCTGCAGACCAAACTTCATAATTCCATTGCCTATGGCCTTCCTAATCTCTGGGGAGCGCTGGGGTTTTCCACAGAGGCCATCCAGGTCTTCCTCTGAGGAGTTCTCACCAGTCTCACTGGTGGGGGTAGAGGGTACTGAGTCTGCTGTGTCTTCTCTCGCTAAATCCTGGAAGAAAGGAGTGAAATCTCAAGAATCTGATTATGTGCCATTGGAGAATATACGAGTGAGAAAAGTCTTATTGATCATTCTTACTGATTTCGGTTTGCTGGGCATCAAGGGTATGAGGGGAATCCCAGACATCTTTCCATCCTCTGCAGCTACTGTATCTTCCTGCTGAAAAGTAGAAGAGCAGACATTTAAGTTGAACACAGAAAAAAGGTTTAGATAAGAAAGGATGAGAAGTGCAATATAAATCTACTTAGGGCTCTTCAGCCTGTCCAACACAGTTTGATGACTGTCCTGCACAAAGACCTATGGTTAAATTCATCTGGCCATTACCAGGTTTAGAAGGAGTGCTTGAGCAGGGAGATCAGCAGACTGTGCTGGACACTGGTCCTTAAGGACCCAAGTTGAAGTGCCCCAATGTAGTTGCTTTACCGTCCAGCCTTGTTTGCAGTAACAGAGGAAGAGGAGTGCAAATAATCTTAAATCCATGTCCTTGTGGCCAATCTGAAATACAAACTATGAAATTATTCAAAGAATTGGTGTAATTGATTTGCACTGACATACTAGTGCGTCTAAAAATAGAATATTAAAATACAAACGTTTGTATTTTTGTTGAAAAAGGTAAATTGCCATATGCATTCATGAACAAAAATGTTGGCACTCCTGTCACTTTTCCTAAAAAATGCCCCATTTCTCCCAGAAAAATGTGCAATTGCATGTTTTATTATACATGTTTATTTCCTTTGTGTGTATTGGAGTAATACAAAAAGCTGAGAAAAAGGCAAATTTGGCAATTTCACACAAAACAGCAAAAATGGGTCAGAAAAAAATTATTAGCACATTTCCAAATTTGTAATAACTATGTTTCAAGCATGTGATGTTCGTTTAAACTCACCTATGGTAAGTAAAAGGTGTGGGCAAAATAAAAACACACCTGAAACCAAATAAAAAATAGAGAATTTGACTGAGTCTTTGCATTATTTGTGTGTGCCACACTAAGCATGGAGAACAGAAAAAGTCACACACACACACAACAATCAATCAATCATCACTGACCATTTTATCAGCTCCTCATACCATATAAAGCACTTTGTAGTTCTAAAATTACAGGCCGTAGTCCATTTGTTGCTCTGCATTTTTTGTTAGGCTATTTGCACCTTGGTCTTGTTCAGCAACACTGCTGTGTATGATCCACTCGCACCAGCACAACACACACTAACATAACACCAACGTGTCAGTGTCACTGTAGTGCTGAGAATGATCCACCACCTACATAACGCCTGGTCTGTGATGGTCCTGATTATTAAAAAACAGGGTGAAAGCAGCCTAACACAGTATGCATAGAAACAGATGTGTCTGTACACAGTTTGCCTTTTAGAAATTTTCATGGTATTCTAATTTTATGAGATGCACATTGTACAAATGGTTGGTCAGTTCACCCAAAACAATTCGCCTAATATGGTAACACACTGTTGGACAAGTTTCAATGAACTCAAATAAACTTTGAATCACTTTGAAATAAAGCAGAAAGCAAAATTATTCTTCAGAGATACAAAATGTGAAAGAATAAAACATGTTTCATCAAAATCCAAAGCTCAAAAGCACTTCAAATCAACTTCTACCCTGTTCCACTTTTTAGTGTACAAGTACAGTATATACAACACTGAATACAAATACCAAGGGGCCTGACACCCATTTCCTTAGACATGTCATCAGAACAGTAGATGTCAGATGTCTCCTTGCTTTAATTTTGCACAGATTGAAGCAGCTCTTTTAAAGATAATATGAGATGATGAAAGAACTCGGAGCAAAACAGAAAGCCACACGAGATGAAACGAAAACCATAAGAAGGATCTTTTACCTTGAAGCAGTTATTTTGACAAATTCAGGTGATGTTAGGTCAGACGATTTGAGGGTAATTGCTGCAGTAGTCTCTCTCTTATCTTGATGCAGCTAGCTGTATCTGAAGGATAACAGGTTAAAAAGTGGATATCCCAGTTTTTACTGTAATATATTATTCTGGAATATGTATTTTTCAGACTCTAAATAAAATACAATACATATTAGGTTTGTTGTTGAGAAACATCTTTCTTCATTTCAAGGATAAAAGATCAATAAAGAGTCAAAAAGTCTTTAATCACAGGACAGTCCAAAGTAGCATGAAGGAAAATGTAGGTCAGTATAAAATTAAGAAATTACAAGACAAATAAAAATGTTAGTTGTGGCTTACCGTAGCCCACCCTACACAATGCCTCAAAAATATTAACTAGGCACATCCAATAAACTGGACCTTTGACCACCTAAAAAAAGGTATTTACTCTACCTACTAAACCTTCTTATTTATTAATCTTCATGATCCTGCAGCTCATAAATAAACTCACCACATTTGATCACTTTATAAAACAATACAATATATTCAATCTAAAAGAAGGTTTTTAGATTGTAAAAATAAAAGTGGATAAATAGGTCTTTATTCAGTCAAGTATATAAAAAGGTAAAAGAGAAGGAAAAAATGAAGGAACTTACCTTAAAAATGGTTAGTGGTGACCTTGCTATTGAGTCCTGAATTTGGAGAAAGACACAGCAAATGGACAACAGATGAAAATCTTCTGCAGATGAAAAAGTTTGGCAGCCAGTGAGCAGCCGGTTACAGTTCAACTTTCATTGATCTGGGCTTCATATAACTCACTACCTGCTAATGAATGCAAATATTGAGACACATCTTGAGGACGCAAACATACAAACATGAAGTAACACGTAGAGATATGCAAATCTGTGATTATCTCAAATAGAATAGACCATGAGCTGATTGAATGTGGGGTTGAAATTATAGCAATCATGTTTACTGGAAGTGTGCAGCGTCCAGTTCCTGGACAACATCAGAAGCCATTTACGAGAAGCTCTGCAGTCGGTTGAGGAGGGAGACCGAAACCACAGGGCTGGCGTGTCTATTTGCAGATTCGGAATTAATGCAGATAATGTGATCCATTATTTAGCCCTGGTCCTGCAAAGACAGCCATAGAGGTCTCTACAATGAGAAAGGCTGAGAAGCATTAAACTGCAAACACTGAGACAGGACTTTGTCCCATTGGATCAAATTTCCTAGTCACTGGCAAAGTTTTACCAAGTGAATGTCCAAAAAAACAAGCAGATAAACTGATTATTCACATGGGTATGTTAATGCTTTATACACTATACACACTGTAGCTAATTCTTTACTCCCACCCCCACCCCCCACCACCCCCCTCCAGAAAGGTACAAAAACAATAACCAACATTCTGATCTGTTTGTTTACTTCAAATCACCAGAAATGTCCATTTTTGACAATTTGGGTATGTGGGGGAAAAATCACAACATTTGAAAGCAGTGAAAGGAAAAAAGCAGAAATTAATTGTGAGAGTGGTAACAGGCTGGGCTAAACAATCCAATGTTTTGTAGCTGTATCATGAATATGGTAATATTTTAGTGATGTCTACACAATGAATTTAGGGGAGAAATTAGATAATTAGATTATTTATATTCTTGAAATGTAACATCTCTGACCTCACGGGATTCACTGGTTGTAGTTGTGTGAGCAAAATACTATATATAAAGAAACCTGATCAAAGAGATCAAGTTTCTGTGTAACGATTTTATAGATCTACCATTAGAAAGTCAGTTCCAAAGCATAGATTTAATTACAACTATCAAATATTCAGGAGAGTTTCTGTCTCTACCCTCGTTTTGTAATTGGTCATATTAATCCACTCTTGGTGAGGCTCTAACATACATCAATCTTCACATTTTAAATCTGATAAATGTAAATAAAATGTATATGAGAAACTCCAGTATGTATGTATGTATGTATATATATATATATATATATATATATATATATATATATATATATATGACATTCCTATATTTAATCAATTTACTTGGTTAGTTTCTAGGTTACAGAAGTGTAGATCATAAATATAAAATGATTACTACAGGTATAGATAAGAGGTTAAATCATCATCATCATCATCATCATCATCATCATATATTATTGTCAAACAATTTACCATAAACATCAATTCACTGTTACAATAAAACGCAAATCCCATCTGACTGGGATCGTTGACCTATTATTTGAAGCCTGGGTAGGGTCTCTTTGAACATGGCGCTCCAACTCACAAACACATTTTTCATATTTAAACAAAACAAAATAAAACCCCAAAAGCACCTGTTACCCACTATACCGTTGGTAGTAACACCATCAACCTACAACAATCAGACATAACATTATGACTTCCTATTTGTTTCTACACTCACTGTCCATTTTAAAAGCTCCACTTTGTAGAATACGCAGTATTCTATCTTTTCCTGTGCATACTTTGTTGGGCTCCTTTCACCCTGATTTTCAATGGTCGGGATTCCGCAGGACCACCACAGAGCAGGTATTATTTTATGGTGGGCCATTCATATTACTGCAGTTATACTGACATGGGGTGAGTGAGTGTTGAGTGTTGTGCTGGTACTAAAGAATCAGACACAGCAGTGCTGCTGGAGAGTTTAACCCCTCAGTGTCACTGCTTGATACCACCGCAATGTCAGGGTCACAAAGTGCTAAGAATGACCCACTACCCAAATAATACCTACTCTATGGTGGTCCTGACCATTAAACAACAAGGTGAAAGGTGGCTAATGATGAAGAATGCAGAAGAAAAGATGGAATACAATCATATATATCACATATATCATATGTGGAGCTGATAAAATGGACAGTGAGCGCAGAAACAAGGTCATAATGTTGTGATTGATCAGTGTATATACAGTGGGAGACCAACAATAAACATCCTGAGACTTAACTCATATTTCATATCATTAAGGCCCACTTTCTTTGATTATGAGTGGATTCAGAAAGTTATGAAAATGCATCATAAAAAACACAAGGGCATATAGCAAACACATAATACTAAAATGAGCATCCATGAATACTGCATAGTTGTTGAGTGCATCTGGTGTTGTGACATAACATTGACAAGGTCTGACCTGTGATCCTCACAGTGGGTTTCTTCTTTTTTGGTGATTTTTGTACATCTATTTGGAAAGTGTAAACACTACACCAGAACCATGCTTGGCTCAACATTCCTGAGCAGTTCTTATCCCCCCTTTCTAGAAACCATTCATTTGTCCAGGATAAGAATTTACATCCTTGATTTTCCTATACATGAACATCAGCTAGTGCAGTCATAAGTCATAAATAAATTGTAAAAATCGTAAAAATCATAAATCATTCTGTGAAGCTGATCCATTGATTCTGATTGTATGTGAACTATTTGCAACATTTTGTCAAACCTTACTAAAGATTGAGGCACTAAGTCCTCCTTAAATGACTTGAGACAAGCTTCCCCCTAAACATCTGAAAAGGGAACAAAACTTTGTTTCATTTGCAGGAGGAGGAGGAGCCAGGAGTGGCACAGAGAACAAATGTATTTATAAAGAGACGCTCAAAATCAGAAAACTACTTGTGCTGGTCTTGAATGTTTGCTTAAGCTAGTAGCCTGATGGCACCATTTTCAGAGCCCAGTAGAAGAAGCCTCTTGGTGGGCAGCACAGCCAAGCTGGTGAGCGTCCCCCGGAAATTCTCTGAGCTGAGCTTGGTGCTACTTGCTGGGCTGGCAGAAATGTCCAACACTGAGTACACCCCTATCTTGTTAGCTACAGTGCCTGCCACAATCTCAGAACCATAGAGGTCGAAGGCGTGGATGGGGTCGGAAGGAGTCCTGTACTGGTGAAGAGGCTTGTGCTCCAGATCTTTCCAGACTGTTAAAGTGTGATCGGTGGAGGAACTGACCAGCAAATTTCCATCTGTTGCCTGAAAGACACAAACATTTTAAGTTAAACATTATTAAATTTACCGCAGTTAAGAGATCACATCCAAAATACTAGTCACTGGAAACCAACCTGTAGCATGAGGTAAACGCAGTAGGTAAGCTCCACCCCTCGTACTGCTAAATGTTTATTGTTACAACTAGGGCTGGGTATCACCACTCATTTCTCAAACTGACTAGATTCTGATTCACATGGTTCCATGTTTCCATGGTTTTGATTTGATTTACAATCCAACTTGAATTGAAAACAGACATTCAGTATTAAAGCACTGTAACGATTGGAGTATGGGAAAATATATAAAAGTTAGAGATCATTATTTACAAAACAATTTATCCCCCCAAAATCAGTATCGGACAATCCAAAAATAATCAATCACTCAGGCCCTAAAAATACAAGAGTAATAAGGAGACTGCTTTATGCATAATGAACAGCATGGGTAACGAAAGTCTTCCTAATAAGTAACCCATGTTCCTATTTGTACAAATGTGGAACTGCAAAGGGAGAGACAGAATCCTTGACCCTGATAATCGAGGTTAAGTAAAGTTTATTTAGCTGTAGCCTCTTTGACTGCTTCTGAGCAAATGGACAGGGTACAGCTACTGCTCAACCTGTAGAAAGCTGAGCAGTGCATCACAAATACATAAATTAAAATGGTTAATGAGGATGTCTCTAGTATGGATGTCTCTAGTATATAAACCTTTTGCTACCAAGTTCTTCCCACCTAAGAGAGAAAACAGCGGGAACATAAGAAATATTTTAATAATTTGAAGAACGAACAATAGCAGAGAATCATAACAACTTTAAATATATTGTTTGCATGTTGTTAACAATGCTATAAATACTTCTTTTGTAAGCAATGCTGAAGCAGATTACGCTTAGAATATAAAGCATTTCAAAATCTTGATCGTGATTTCCTGTTACTCACCACTTACAAACTATTCTTGCAATTGGAAAGTCACAAGAGATGTACACATATGGTTGACTCACCCAGGGCGTAGGAGTGTACTTGACCTGATGTTCTGAATTAATGCATTCAGTTATACTGCTGACACAAATGTGCAAATGCACATACACAGCCTGTCTAATGACTACAGAGAACATGACTCTCTGGTGCAGATAAACATGAACCCTTTTGGCGCAATGCCAAATATCAGACATTAAAATGCCCAGCACTGTGCAGTGGAACTGTGTCACTTTAGGGATGAGCTTGGGATGAGGTGAGGTAGTGATAATCCAACATCCTGATTTCACTAGTAATGAAGATGCACTTTTGTCTTGTACTTTTCTCCATATAGTGTAAATTACGCACAAAGAAACCTTCCACTGATTCACACCAGAAGGCTCATGCTGAAAAGGAATACCAGACAGCAGACCCCTCTAACTGTAACCATGGTCCTCGCATCAATTAAGAATTCAGCATATTCATACTCACTTTCATTTGTAGGATATCTCCCTCATGAGCAGGCCAGCCTCGCAGAACCAGACCAGTCCGTGCATCCAGCAGAACTATGAAGCCAGAGGAGAAGCCAGCTGCCACCGTTCGACCTCCAGGGCTCACAGCCAGGCTCCGGATCAGACCCGCACTCATGTTGTTATAAGCCAGTCGGAATTCATGCTAGGAGAAGGGGAACAGCACAATGTAACACAATGCTAACCATAACCATTAGATGAAGAATCAGTGGGACTCCTTTACCAATATCTTAAGATAAGAATATCTATAATATATCTTATAATATCTTATAATATAAGAATTTCTTGAATTTGTTCTTGAAAAACATTTGAACAAAAAGTCTACATCAGATTCATGGGAGTGTTTTTAACCACAAAACTCAGCTATGCTCTTATGATGATGGATCCCACATTTCTCACAAATTGAACAAACTCCAAATAAAGGAAAAACACTAGTCATTGTCAGAGGCTATGTGGCAGAGAAATCTGTGTAAGTGGGGTGGTCAGTTGACGACCGATGGATAATAGTACCTGCAAACCAGGCTTGCGAGGGTCTATGAAGCGAAGGACGGAGTCAGCACTGGCAAACACCACACTGCAGTGTGGAGCAGGCATGGTAGTGACAGCAGTGATGGGATTCTTTCCATCCAATGCTTCATAAGAACGAATCTGCTTGCCTTCATACATAGAAATGACAACACAGAACAAAAAAATAAACTTTTTTACAGCAGAAATTTTCAAGCAGAATACAAAGTATGTTACAATACTCATTAATCTTTCAATTAAGCTCTCTCTCACAAAAAAAAGTCTCTCACCAGTAAACTGGTCCCAGAGGTGGACAGTGCCATCACAGCTCACCACTTCCTGCAAAGCCTCCAGTTGTGCAACCGAAAACACGGATTTGCGGTGCTCAGCGTATGTCAGCCTAGGCTCCACCTCTCGAGTACCATCACCATGATTATACAGTGGCCACAACTTGACCGTTTTATCTTTACTCCCGGACAGAAAATAGTCCTCGCCAGCTAGTGACGACAGACACTTAGCCGAGCCCGTGTGGCCCAAGAAGCTCTGCAGTCGTATCTGGTGAAAATGGAAGTGTGAATCCTGCTGGTTGAGACCGATCTCGTATTGCCAGTATGCAAGCCAGTTCCCCTGCAGAGAGCGGCTACTGCGTGGAAGGTCCTGCTTCAATGCACTGTCTTCTGGGGTGTGACCCAGCACCCACGAGGATGAGGAGAGTGAGAAAATGGGGCCCACTGTTGTGGTGGTGGCTGGTGGAGCGTATGTGACATGAGGTCGTCCCCACGTATCCATAGAGGCCAAATTTGGACTCCCGCCCAGCTCAGCATCCCGTGCCACTTGGATCCGATTCCCGACTAAGTGGCTGCCAAAGGTTCCAGACTCAGGCAGGATGTCTCCACCAAGAGGAGTGGAGGTAGAAGAGGGAGCAGGAAAGGGACTGCGACCCATTTGGTGGCTCAGGCTTGGGGAGTGGCTGACAGAACCAGCAGACAGCTCTGCTTTTTGGCCAGTAGCTAGGTTGATCTCTGGGCTTCCTGGACTTGCTCGGTCATGATAAGACTGAGCCAGACCCCAAACTAATTCATGGTTGGGAACCAGTTTGCGAATAGGTGCATCACCTATAAACAAACAAAACAAAAGTCAAATGTTATATTATGAACCTGTGAACATGTCATTATTTAAATAACTGTGATAAATCAGTATATCAATAATGGCTGGATTTATTCATTTTTTTGGACAGTAAGTTTCAATAAACAAAATAAACATATGAAACCCTGTTGGCTGCTGTGGTAATGCTAGGGCAGCTTTGGCCAAAAAGTACTTTCCACGGTTTTGCAAAGTACACCTTTCTTTAAATCTTCCAATATGTATAGATATTTCAATAAACATCATTTAAGAAGCGATAGATATTATGTAAATTGTAGCAGCCACTGTAAGAAATCCATGAAAACCAGGCATAAACCTCCAAAAGGAAATACAGCAGAGAGGACCTGGCACTAGGCTTATTTTCTGCACCTGCAGAAAATAAGTAACTACTGCTCTGCGGTAGGTTAGGTTGATATTGGATATACAGCAGCTATAAGTGTTTCATCTTCTTCAGCTCTTCATAAACAGTGTCTTAATCTTTGTAATTTTGTAAATTGTGGTGGAACAGAGAACATACTACAATAAAAAAATGTTATTTACAATTGTTCCATTTTGCTGAGTTGACAGAAAAAGCTCAAATCACTGCAGACAGTGTGTTAAATAGTTGCAATGACACATAGGCCAGGAGCTGATGGGAACAATTGCTGTAAAACATATTAGACCAAGAATGGGAATAACTAATGAAGAAAAAAAGAGTAACTCTGCTCCAACAATAATCATTTTATCAGAATTAGTTAAAATTCTGATAATATTTATCTTAGCTCAGATTAAATACTACATATATTTTTAAGTAAACAATGAGGTTTGAGTTTGTGCTCACTGTATCTATAGGGTGCTGCAACCATTAAATATGATATGTACATGATTGGTGAGATTTAGTTATTTATATTATTATTATTATTATTATTATTATTATTATTATTATTATTATTATTATTATTATTATTATATTATGCATGGCTCTGTGAAATTCATTTGCTGTTTATTTTTTCTTTCTTTCTGTTTTTTTAGTATTTCCTATCCTAAGGAAAAACTCATCATCAAATATGCAACATAACAGAAATCCTATTTTTAGAAATTGTCAAATTGCAGAAATCTAATCTATGTTAGTTACTATTGTAAATCTCTGAGACATAGGTCTTAAACTATACACAGAGTTTTGCTTGAATTTGCATTTCCATTTAGATGTTTAATGGCAGCATGTTTAATGGCAGATGTCCATTTTGTTTAATATATCAACTGGTTCTCTTCTGACATTCCTTGATGTCCTTCTTCAGCACTAGACACCCATTAAATTAAAAACAACCCCTAGGAAGACTAATAATCACATCTGTTTTTCTTACCAATGAGACAGTAGAAAGGGATGTAGGATGCATATGCCATCTCAGGGCTGAACACAGCCTGTAGTTCCTGCAGAACACCAAGCTCACAGGTGACCTCTGATCCTTCTGGAGTAAAGATATCAAGGTATGTGTATTCTCCAACCTCTCTTCTGGGAGCATTCTCCATCTAGCAAAAAAAACAAAAAAAAAAAAAAAAAAAAAACAATAATCATACAAATGATTCAAATGATTTAAATGTGAAACTTTATTGTTCCTCCCATAATATGGGAGAGAAACACACAAGGTTTAAACAAATCAACAAAACAAATCAGTTTAGTGTTATAGAGCAAGTTGTCAGTAGCATTGCTCTAATGTGTTGATTTGCTGGTACCTGGTTCTGTAGACTGTGCAGCAAGGAGAACACCTGGAAGAACTGGCAGAGGGTATCTGCCATGTGCTGCTGGACCATCTCTCTGCCAATGCGCAGACAGATGAGTGCCATGAGGCTCAGAGTCTTCAGACACAGTGCAGAACGAGTCTGCATTCCACTGGGAAAGCTGTGCACAGAGAACAGCCAAATCAACAGAAACCTTATTATAATATTTTAGGCTGATTGTAAAAAATGTACTTGGATGTAGGTCATGTAACAATAAGACTCTTTTGTGTGGGACCTTACCCCATTTTGGGAGAGGTGAGCAGATCAAGCAGAGGCAGTAGCACATCCTGATTGATTTTCATCAGTATGTCCATTAGGGTGGAGTCTGACAGGAAAACTATGATCTTCTGAGTCAGCACCACTGCACCCAGAAGGCCTGCCTCTTTACGAGTGTTCAGGCGGCAGGAGGAGGGGGGAGAGACCTGAAGAGAGGTCAAAAGATTGAACATTTGTGTCAAATATGGCAAATTCAGATATTCAATTATGGCCAAGTAATCATGCTGCACATGCTCAACGTATAACAAGAACAGAGGCAACAAAGTCACAATTCAGACGCACCTACAGAGCAACAATCAATAATAGCAAAGGCTTAGTCATCGATCTCCTGTCAGGCCTTTCAGTTTTTATAATGCAAACCCTCAGGGAAACACTGCAATCACTGAGAGAACAGTAACAGCTAGCAGCCATATAAACAGAGGTATTCAGAATCAAGTGTCAATGGATTACTGTTTGATCATCACTAACTAGAGTATGTATTACTGTAAACACGGAAGGGCTAATTTTATTAGGTTAATAACTGACTGGCTAGACAAATCATTCAGATTTATTCAAATATTTAAAAAACTAGGATACCTAGATACTATATTTACAAAAGTAGTGGGACACCTACTCAAAAACCAGATATTACATTGACTTCATCCTGCAGGGAAGACATTCCACTAGATTCTGGAACACTGCTGTAAAGACTGGATTGCATTCAGCAACAACTAAGTTAGTCAGGTCAGGATGATGGATGATCAGCACCTCATATCCAACTCCACAACTCATCCCAAATGTACTGTATGGAGCACCATCATTCGAGAGAGCTCACTTCCAGTACTGGAGGGCTGGAGGGTTTTGTACCCTTCTATCCCACACCTGGCATTAGGCCAATAGGTTTCTGTTTATCTGCACCAGAGAGTCCTATTCTATTTGCAGTTCTTCTTTACAGCCATTAGATAAGCTGTATGTGTGCGCATTAGCACATCTGTGTCAGGACAAGATAGCCAATTCACTGTTTGTGTTGGACATTTGTGTATGTGAGAAGACACACACACACACACACACACTACAGTGTCAATTTGAGCACATGTGCCTGGGGCCACTTTACGTTTAAGGCACTTCAGTTACAATTACTTCAGCTTTCCTTACCTCCATGCCATGGTTGCCGCCAGTGCACAATGGGTTCATTTGAAGTAGCGATGTGTGCAACCCATTCAATAAAAGGAATGTCCACAAGGTTTACCTCTAGTGTTGGTGTGTACCAAATATTTATTCCTGGATTTATTCAGATTCACAACTTCTGTTATGTCAGTTCATTGACAATTGTAACAGATGAATCAAGTAACATGACATGACATAACATTATAAAGGCCCACTTTGTTGTGAATTGTAAGTGTCCCAAGTTCAGTCATTTAACTCCTCTACTGCATTCCCTTCATTGGCTTCCTGGAACTGCCTGCATCAGATTCAAAACCTTGATGCTAGCCTACAAAGCCAAAAAGGGACCAGCCTCGCCATACTTGATGGCATTAGTCAAATCATGACCTCTACCAAGAGCAAGTAGATCAAGTACATTAAGTAGAGCTTGGTTTGACCCACCATCCCTCAAGTCACAAGGAAGACAAGCATCCAGACTTATTTCTGTTTGGGCACCAAACTGGTGGAACAAACTTCCCCTGGGGGTTTGAACAGCTGAGTCACTCACTGTCTTCAAACGCAGACTGAAGACCCATCTCATTCAAGAGCATTTAACTCATTAAAGGTTTATAATTACAATGAATCTTGTTAGTCTCCAATCTGACATTTGTTTTTCGACAGCATCTAAGCTCTAGGAATCTCCGGATTCTAGACTCTAACTTGCTAAGGATATCTGAGTGAACAGCAAAACACTTTTGTAAATCACTCTGGATAAGGTTGTCTGCCAAATGCCACAAATGTAAATGTAATGTAAATGTACAGGGCTGTGTTAGAGACTATTTACCGTATGAGAACAGATGGCACAAACAGAAATCTTACCAAGTAGCCAATGTAAGGCAGGTACTGGTAGGTCAGAACAGGTTCTCCATACAGATGGGCTATGTAAATGAGACAGTCGAGAACTGGCTTTGCTGTCTGGTCACCAACAATTGGTTTCTTCTCATACACATTTCCAACACTGTCAAGACTGCTCTCTTCATTTGCAGATGGGACAAACTGGTGTTTTTCAGGGCCTAGAGGAACAAAATACTTTTTACAGCATAGCAGCAATGTTATGCACCCAGAAGGAACCAGCTGACTGCAATGCACTGCTGCAATGTGTGTCATAGAGTCATGGAGTGACGAGTCCCACATTTGTCTTGGTGGAGACGACCAACAAATCCATGTGTGGAGGCACCATGGTCAGATCCAAGATCAACAATTTGTTGATTCACATGTCCAGGAGGCCTGGTTTCATGGGGTTGGGTACAATTTTGTATGGTGCTAAATCACCTTTAGTATTCATTACAGGCACTTTGACAGCCCAAAGGTACATAAATGAGGTCCTGAAACCTACCTTTTCTGGACCCACACACTGGTGCATTATTCAAACAGGACAACACTCATCCAGACACTGCTGCCTTTTCAAGAGCTTGTGCTGAAAACACAGATACTGTGCCATAGCCAGTCACATTGCCAGATTTATCTCAATTTGAAAATGTGTGGGATGCTATTGGACGTGCCATCAACATTCCACCCTTACTGCAAAATCTGTGAGAATATTCAAACGGCATGAAATTATTGCAGAACACCTTTAGGAGCTTCTACAACTCCATTCCAGGGCATCTGCCTTGTTGCACCAGCATCTAGCATCATGCTATGAGACACTACTTCTGTATGTCTAGCTCAATTAATATTACCCATATCAATCTATATTTGGATCATTCCTTGTTCAGATTCCTTCCAAATAGCACTGCAATCTGACACTTCCTTCCGGGTTCAATGATTTGTGCAACTATTTTTTGATAATGCAGTATACCATCAATGTGCATAAAATTTACACTGAAGCTCTGACAGTTCTTACCTATATAGCAAGATGTAAGTAGACGCAGCAGATTCCGAGCCACATATCGTGAAGTTACTGTAGGCCCCAATTTTGCGACCAGCCATCTCACAGTCTTACAAACAGTGTCTAATTAAGAAATCACAAAATATCAATATCAAAAAATATTTCTGAATGATCAAAAATGATTTCCACAATTCTTTTCCACTTACCTAATAGTATCTTGTGCTCTTTCTCCTCAGAATTCTCTGAAGGGTCATGGTCATCATCTTCCACCCCTATACTTTTATTTTCTTCACCGTGTTCCATTCCATTCATGAAATCACCAACTTGGGTTCCTACTGCAACATCAGACTCCTCCGTGCAGCCAGATAGAGTCAGTTCAAGACTGGGAACTTTCGGTACAGTGCCCTCTTTGTCATCCACCGTCTCCTCTTCATATTCCAATTCCCCTCCATCTTCTCCATCACTGGTCTGCTTTAGGTCCTGACTGCTGTCAGCAGACTTTAAACTTGCACGATCCTTTGTTGAGTCGCCATCTCCAATAGACACCTCACTGGTGCTACTCTTGTCGCTAAGTTTCCCCACACTGAGAGATTCCTGGTCTTGGTCTTTGTTTGCAGAATTCTGGTTCTGCTGTTTAGCAGAAACTCCAGCTGGTGGTACAGATGAGCCATTATTGACGTAAAAGCCATTCTGGAAGTCTTCACCCTCAGTTAGAAAAACCTGGTCATTAAGACTTATGCCTGAAGTGTAGTCTATAAGACCCGAATCTCCAACACCAACCACACCTCCACCTCCACTGCCTCCTCCTACTTTGCCAGCTGATGCAGCCGATGGTGGCCTGCCATCTTCACAGTCATAGTCCTCTTCCTCCTCACCTAAGCCACCCACAGTACCCCTCAAAACCTTAAGTCCATTCCACTCATTACCTGCACCTGTGCTATAACTTTCAAATCCAGTGATAACCTGTAGGACATGAGGTAAGAGGCTGGAGAGGAACACATGTAAGCCAATACGTACGATAAGCTGTAGCACAAAACAGTCGGTGTAGAGGTAGAAACGGCCACGAAGGCAGCGGGGGTTCTCATACACACCTATCAGTGGCTTTACTAAGTACTTTGAGGCATTGCGGGGCCCAAGGACCCTGGAGACTGGCTCAAATAAGTACCAGGCAGCATACACAGCTGTTGATTCCTCAGTCATTAAAGCAAGCACAAAAGGTAGGAGAATCTCCAGTCCTTCTGCAGTGATCTCACCTTGTAGAAGAGTCTGCAGCTGCTGCCACAAGTTGAACACAATTTCCCGGCCCTGAATGCTGTTGATGGACTCCATCTTGGAATGATAAGAGAAAATGAATTCATGCAGGGCTGGGAAATATTCTGGATAAGGTATTGGAGAGAGCACTGGACTAAGCAGCTGCCAAGGGTTTGGTGGTGGAAGACCCTCAAATATTGGGTCAAATTTGAAAAGAACCACTGAGCCAGTAGAGTTCAATAAATGAGTTTCAGATGTGTGTTTACAAATTTGCAGAAGACTCTCAAGTGCATGGTGAAGTGGTAGTGGGATATCCCGAAGAGTAGCACAACAAAGCTTCATTACAGCCTGGTAACGATCTCTCAAAGGTGTACCTGGCTTTACACCTCGCAATTTTGATGAACAAAATATTTCCGCAATGAAGACACCTAGAGCTTGCATGTCTCGGTGGAAAAGGTCTGTAACAAGTAAAGGCTTTGGTACAGTGCTTGACTCTCTCCACTCCTCATTCACTGTATCCTGAAATTGGGAATGTAACCCTTTGACCAGAAAGTTATTGATCTTCTCTAACTCTTCTAAAGGCTGCAAAGGCTTGAATCCTTCTGGCATTGTTATTTTGAAATCATCTACATTTGAAGCAGTGAGCCCTTCCTGCTTCTTAATTGTGGTAGTTCCTCTCTGAAGAATGGTGCCCCTAATGCTAGATCCCAAAGTATTTGTGATACTGTTTGACGTTTCTCCTGGAAAAGAACTATGAGAGGGAGACACTGCCAAAGGTGTGTTTTCTACAGCTGTCTTTCCTCCTGCAGAGCTCCCCACAGGCACTGGTATAGTGGAGGTCACAGATGCTAAAGAATCAAGAGCCTCTGTTCCTTGCTCAAGATCTTCATCCCTGTCAACCATTGTCCAACCACTAGATTCACATCCAGTTGCCTCCGGGACCATTCCATCAACACCATCCAGCATTGCCTCAAGTGGTGGGATTTGCCAAGCTGACACACTGACAGGTCCGAGGTGCGGAGGTTCTGCTGGTGAATACTGGTAAGGTGCAAGACGGGGTGGATGAGGCTGGTCAAACAATTGAACAACTCCATAGCTAGTCAGATGGGTGTGGTTGTCCACCAAGTGTAAGCATACATTCTTAGCTTTAACAGCTTCTTTACCTGACAGCTTGTAGCCAAATGTCAGGTCGATCCAATGGTGCAGCTGTTGAGATACTTCACGGCTCTCCAAGAGACGTCTGTGAGCTGCAATAAAATCTTCATAAGAGTTGCACCATGGAGGAACATCAAGGTCTGGCATATCTGGATGAATGGAACGAAAAATGGAAGGATCTGTGTAAAATTCCGGTATGCATTCATCTGGAGTCCAACCCTGAATTCGTTCCATGCTAGCTGGATATTCATTGGGCTCCCATTGTGAACGAACATGGCTGCAAAGTACAGATTTAGGGGTTCGTCTAGCTTTGTAGACGTAGTAGGTAATGTCTGACAGAACATCTGAGATATGATGGGGTACATGAAGATGATCTGACTGTCCTGAACCACTAGGACCTATTGATGCGACAAGATCAGAAGAAAATACACTTCCACCACCTCCATTAGCTACTGCTGCTGCAAGGGCTTCTTTGGTCATTTCATAGGTGAAATCCAATTGTTTGTCACCTTTATTGAGGCGAAATTTTGACCTCCTGAGATCACGAAATCTTCCATTTGGCACAGTGAAGTCCACCACCCAGGGCAACACTGGGTGATAGTTAGGGTCGCCCTCACGTCTTCCAGCTAGCCGATTGAGTTCCATCAAATATGAAAAGTTGCTGACTCTACCATGAACCCAGTCTAGGACCAGCGTTTTAAGTTCATGAAGGCAGTCTTGGCAGTGCTGTTCATTGACATTGCTTTTTCCACTCACAGTCCTTTCTGCCTTCATATTCCTTGGCACTTGTCTTCCAGCTCCATACTCCAGTGTGGTCCTCTCCTCACCCAGTTCTTCATAATGTGCTAGAGAGATCTTGAGGCGACTGCAGAGCTGCTCATCAACAGCCACATCTTGCAAGGAAAGCTCTCCACAAGACAGTCCTGAAGCATGGCATTCACGCATTGCTATGAGCACTTGGTACAATATAAATAGCACTTTAGCATTGCTGTTGGCAAGCTTGGCTGGACTGTAAGTGACAACATCATGGAGAGAGTACTGAGTATATGGGAAAATGACATACAACACCTCCACTGACTCAAGCAAGCACTCAGCTTGGAGCACATTTGGACACAAAGTGTCTGTATTTTGCTTAGGAACTGAGGAGCTGGATGATATAGGGCACTCTCTCTCCTTTTCTCTGGCTGGAGAGAGGGATGGTGACACACGGTCAGTGGAAAGAAAAGAACAGCCAAACAGTTTCTGCAAAGCTTGACGAATTGCATCAATGGCCAACACTTGTGTTTTCTCTGTAGGTCCTGCATATGGCTGCACGTGGTTCATGTATGCCTCCTGCCACAGATTACTATAAAGAGAAGCACAATAAATAGACAAAAAGAGGTTTAGCACTATATCATGTTAATTTTTTCACATAAATTCTGAATTTCATGGATTTTGCACTAGATTCAAAATACCAGGCTGATGTGACTCAATTATGATTGTTTGCCTTAATGTGACTCATATGGTTCATATGTGGTCCTAAATTGAATACATATCCAATTTCAAAATCATGCAACATGAATGTGAAGGTTTGGATTTCAGGCATCTGTGCATAGCGCTGTTGGTGACGGAGGTCAAAGCCCCAACAGAAATGGCTTTTTACTCAGTGGCAGATGTGAATGGGTAGAAACCAAAATACTCCATATTCATGTAAATCCACTTCTGCTCGCGATGTAATCAGCACAAAGATTGGCCGTTTTCTTGGCAGGACTTTATCCATAAACATATTTATTCATGTTGACTGCTACATACACTTACCACTGACCAGTTTCCCCAATTATAATGTCTCTGCAGAGGCGACGTGTAGATTTGCATAGACGTGGTCACATTAAAGACAGGTACACATCAGTTACATTTATGAATATGAACCATCAAGATCTGATCTGAGAAAATACGATCTGAGCAAAAGCATCAGAATAATTTGAGTGTAGCCTTGTCATATTCTTACATATTCTGTTGGGACTCACACTCTCCACAGGACTACACTGTAAAAGCTACAAGATCCTTGTGGAACGTTTGTAGGTTCTTTAATTTGAGAGGAACCTCAAAGTGCTTCAAGCAACCTTTAAGAAACCTTTGTCCTTTTATTATTTTAAGGTTCCTTAAAACACCTTATGAGGTTTCTCCACAGTTTCAATAATCTTGTACTTCTGACAGTTAGGATAGGATAGAACTTTATTGATCCCTTGGGAGTGTCAGGTTCCCTCAGGGAAATTAAGGTTCTAGAATCAGCAGCAGTACAGTACAGAAAAGAGAAAAAGATTTAGTTTAGTAAAGAAAAACACTATATAAATATAAAGAATATATAATTAGAGACTATATTACAATATACAATATATATAAATAGTGCATGCAAAATGAGTCCTGTAGAAGGGGGTATTGAAATGGTTATAGTTCACAGTGGAATTGCAAAAAAACAAAAACATTTTATTTATGTAACTGTCAATACATCCACTTTTCCTTTCCTTTGGCATTCAGTGGTTTCATAACTGTGGTTGCATATTAGAGCATATTTAGGTCATTTCTAAGTATTGTCTGAACTGGCATTAAAACCTGAACCCATTCTGCTTTCTCACATGTTGTGCAGTCTACATGCTACATAATCTAATTAAGCTATAGGGGAATTCAATAATTATAAATTATACATTTATATCATATGCATCACATTTAGTTTTGAAAATGTAAATAAAATGTAAATATTTACTTTAAAACTGTAATCATTCAAATAATAATTACTTATATCAATAATATATATATATATATATATATAGTGCCCTGGGTATCAATCTTATCAATGATGGTTGTGATGTACAAATTTCTTTCTACTAGGAATGACCCAATTGCACTCTAACAGTAATATTTACTTTAATCAACTATACCTGATGTTGCACTGAGACACTTGTTGCATCTGTCTCATGAAAGACTCCTGGGACAGCCCCTCCCACTGGAAGCTTTGCTCCTTAGCAAGCTTGTATCCCAACTTGCTTTTCCTTAGGCCTTGTACGTAAACACGAGTCCAGCCAGGTGGAAGCTTTACTTGCGAGCGGTGGAGAAAAGTGCGGATATCTCCATCACTCATACAGTCATAACGAGCGCAGCGAGTGACTCGCCTTTCTCTCAGCCCCATCACCCAACGGGTTGGAACAAGGGCCAACAATTCATGAGGTCGTGACCCAGGTCCAATCTGTCGCTGATCTACTCCCAGGTCCCTCTCAAAAGCTGAGGCCAGCCACTCCATGACAACCTCTTAAGGTTTTACCAGAGCAAGTCACAATCTTGCTGCCTAACCTTTAGATTGCTCCTCTAGAGGAGGAACCTCCAAGCCTTTCTATGCCCCATGTGAAGCTTAGAAAGAGATGATCATTTGCTTCAGGGAATGAACAATTTCTGAGGAATGAAAAGAGAAAACACACATGAACTATGATTATTTCACAGAAAAGCACACCTTATGGACACATGGCTAACATTCAAAACGTCACTCTTTTACTACTCAAGCACTAGCCTAGAAGTGAAAGGAAAAAATGAGAAAAAAACATGAAAAATCAAGCTCAAAACAAGCCTTGGATGGTAGCTGGATTAAGACAGTCTGGGCTGATCTTTGATGATCAAGGTCATTGAAAGCTAGGCATCTAAACAAAACTCTATAATGTTAACCAGCTTTTGAGCCGTAGAGTAGCATAGGGGCACCTGTCATCAGCCAAAAAGTTCCCCAATTTCAGCCACTTGGGAGTAACCCTTAATTACTCTGGTTTCCTTAGCCAACCGATTTGAGCAAATTGGTCGTTCTTTGGAGAAGGGAGAGAGACTGAACAAGTTGCTGATATTTGAACAAGCTTATAGGGGACCTGATGCGAAAGGATTGATTTGATTTTGTTCTTGCTGGTCATTCTGCTTAGCTTGGTCTTGGTCATAAGATCATACTGGTCATCCAGTGTGATCTTGTGCTGCTTAAACAGCTTGGTCTTGCTGGTCTACCTTTGAGATCTTGGTTCATCCTGCTCAAACATTTTGGTCTTACTGGTCATGCTGCTCAACCAGCACGGCTGTGCTTGACCATACTGCTCATTTATATTTGAAAACCTGTTAAATCATCAAATTCAAATGAACAAACTCTGGGCGAGAAGTGAGCTAATGAACCAGACTGACCAGCTCGGACTGAACAGGCTGTCTTCCAGCCAAGGCTGCATTAACATCTTAAGTTCTGTGTGAATCCAGGACTGAACTGTGGATTGTTCCTCTAAACAGCTATATCATCAGAAAACAGCAAGATACAAACGTTTCCTATCTATCTGATTGACCGGGTAGCGTGGTGTCTGTTTACTTTTTCACATCTCAAACTACTTAATAAATATTGGAGCTGGGAAATCCAGATCCAGGGACTAAAAACCCGGCCCGGGATTTTGATCCGACTGCCTTCTCCGGATTCCACAGAAACGCGGTCGGAAAAAAAACCCGGATTATTACACCCTGGATCTGGATTTCCCCTCTATTAAAATATACATGTTTTTACAACACAGATAAAGTTGAATGTTAAAATATCCTGCTCCAAACCTGCAACTAAGCCATTTAAGACGCCCAAGCGTCTCCATGGAAACCCACACGGACAGTGAAAGCGCTGTTAGTAGTTGAGGTCAGCAGCCTGCCGGAGAGCCGGACCCTCACCTCCGCGCGGCGCTCAGCTGCTCACCAACCGCTGTGTTTATCAGCTGCTGTCAGGAGATCAAGCTCCATGTTTTGTTGTCGTGCGAACGTGTTTTAATCACCCCAGACAGGCCTGCTGTGCAGCAGCAAGCCTCACGTGAAACATCTTTACAGAAGACTTTAGTTTCTGGCTGGGCGACAATATTTGGTTCCCTCTGTAACGATAGAAGCCATGATGTTGATGTCGGAAAAACACGTGACTCACGTCGCCTTACGTGCCGCGCGCATGCGCCCTGATCCCTAAGCCATGGGGATTTACCACCCATGACCGATAAAGCAATTTATTACCTCCCCATGATATACAGATCAGCACATTGCTGTAAGCGCCGCAAGCTCTCAAAATCCACTCATGTGACTCGACTGATGGCCAGCAAATTTCCTCTTTACTAGAGGTGGGCGATACAGGGAATTTGGGTATAGATCCGATACCAAGTAAATGCAGGGCCAGTATCGCCGATATCGATACCAATATTTTTTCATATTTTAGTTTGATAGATCCAAAGGATCCAAAAGACCTAGGATAAAATTTCACCAAACACTGTATGTGAAAAAATACTTAATTATCACAATCAACATTTTTGTCTAGAAACAATGAAACAGTAACAAAAAGTTATAGAAAAGGAGAAACCACAACACAAACATAAAATAAAAATTCTCCTTTTTTTAATTGTTCTTAGGAAAAACAATAAAATATAAGGAATTTTCTTCTTAAATAAACAGAGTAAAAAATATCGCTCACAACTTAAAACAATCTCCTGAGGAAGAGGGCTGACAAACCACGATACAACAAAATTAACACACCACAACAAACACTGTAAACAGTTCCACACTTATTCTGTTTTTCAAGTCGAACAAAACAATACAATCATACACAGAGTGTCTGAGTGGAGGCTCTGGATCTGAGGGAACGGGGGATGACTCTCCTCTCCGTTTCTGCAGCTCTGTGTTTTCTGCTGCGTTCTTTTTCATCTACTTGTAGAGGTTTGTTGTGTTTCCATTCTGTTTAACAGCACTGTTGTAAAGCATACCGCTGCTGTCGTTTCATTTTCTGCGATAAAATAAAGCCGAACGGCGTTTCTCTTGCTCTCAGACAGTCCAGCGCTCCGGCGGTGTCTCTCTGTACTGTGACGTGTCGACTCAAGGAGACCGCTGATTGGCGGGCCAGGCTGAGTGGGCGGGCCTTGGTTGAGCCTACCTGCATGGCTGATTGGCTGGCGCCGCTGAGCCACGTGAAGTCAAACAATAAAAGGCGAGCATTGGAGGGGCGGTGCGCGCTATTTCGTTCTGTGACAGAGTATCCCTGCACTTACACATAGAACTGAGACTCCCCTGAACGCGCGTGCACAGCAGTCAGTGCGGGAGAGAAAGAAAGCTTGATATAGATCTTTTTACACGAGTATTAATCAATATCAGTTGCAGCGTTGGTTTGGATCGATCCGCCAACATCTACTGTTTTAGAGAAGATAAACACAAAGTTGTGGATAGGTTTTGCAATTAGAGAGGTAGTTATTATTCATACCGAGTCGCTTACACATCTTAATGAACAGAAATTCAACTTAAAACATCATAACTATGTTATTTGTTATGTTATCTGTCTTTGATGACCTCCCAGATAACATCCGTATGTGGGTCCTGTATGGGACACCCAACCCACAAAGTGTTGCCCATGTGTGTCATGTTGGCCCCACATGTTGGTCCCTAAAGATACCTGGAGTGATTAAACATATGGGATCCTTATGAGAGGAAGGTGGTCTGTAATGATGGGACCCATTTGGAAAGACCAACAGGGTTCCAATAACAGCACATGTACAGAGCCCATGCTCATCTGGAACCCACCTATCCCATGTGAGCTTATGTGAGCCCTACCTGGGCTTGTTGGCTGGATGTATGTTCATGATAATGATAATAACCTGAGTTCTAAATTCTGTGATGGGACCAAGAGCGATTAAATATGGGTCTGAGCTGCTCACTTCACATGGGGCTTAAACGAGACCCAAGTGAGTTGCAGGTGGGCTGTAATGATGGTGCCAATTTGGGTACAGATGTACAGAGCCCATTCCCACCTGGAACCCACCTAGTCCATGTTCCACCCCTGACAGTTGCAAATGAGCATGTTGGCTGGACACAAAGTGGGTATTTCAATGGTAGTGGAAACTTATCACGGCTCAGTGGCGTTGTAGCTCCGAAAGGGGGCGCTCTATTGTAAGTTAAATTCCCAGTTCAAACCTGGGTCATCACTGGATTTAGTACAAGTGAATTTGAGTTAATTGCATACGATTTGGTCATACTTGAAGGATGTAAAATGTATAAGGTACCCATTGCAGAGTTTTCCTAAGCAGACAACATGAAGATCTGCAGATAAACAGATACTCTGGATGAGCTCACTGCTGATCTAAACGTATGACGTCAGAGACCGTGATTTCATTCATCTCTCTCTCTCTCTCTCTCTCTCTCTCTCTCTCTCTCTCTCTCTCTCAGTCTTTAAAAGACGAGGTCAGCACAATTTCACTTCTTCACTTTGCTGGACTCCTCTCTTCATTCTGGAGATGCCACCAATCCTGAAATCCATCTGGACCATGAAGAAGGGTTTAATACTCTTCTGTACCCCTTTGATCCTTCTTCCTCTCCTGCTTGTTCTCGGTACAACGGTACGTTTCCTCCAGCATTATTTCATCATCACAGAACAGAGTGATAGATCTTGAACCAGCCATTAGGGGTGTCGTTTGTGCACTTCTGGTGCCGGTCCCAAGCCGGATAAATGGTGAGGGTTGCGTCAAACATGTGCCAAAACTATAATGCAGATCATAAATATGATGATCCGCCGTGGCGACCCCTAAAGGGAGCAGCCGAAAGAAGAAGAAGAAGAAGAAGAAGAGAGTGATAACATTGATTTGCTCTTGTTTCATGCTCTCCATTAATGTCACTCTTCTCACAGGTTAATGACATCACTTATCTATTGGTGATCCAGTGCAGCTCCTAACTCCACTTCAGCTCCACTCTAATGTCTCTTAATTGACCTGTTAAGAGGAAAAGCCAGAGTAGGCTGTAGCTTTCTGTATGAACTGGACACAGTTCCTCATGTCTGAACTGTGTAGTACATGAAACAGGGGAGATGTTTCATAACGACATTAGTCTCGATCAGACTTCTGACCACTTCATTTACATTTAATTAATAACTGTCAGCCTAAAGTGACATTTTTGAAAATACAGTTTGTAACTTATTCTGTTTTTAAGGGATGATCCTGTAATCAATATGCAATATTTCCATTTCGCTGCTGTCCAATGAAAACCATGTATCTCCATGTTTGCTCTTATTTGACATTAATGTTCATTCAAAGTTTAAAACATTTTTGCCTTCATCTCTAAAGTTGCCATTTTGGAGATGCATTTTTATTGGACAATGAAGGATATTTTGTGCATTGTCATTGTCCAATGAAAGCTGTGAAACTCCATTTCTGTCTATTTTTGCTTTTATTCATGATTTGAACCCGATAGCTGCTCTGTACATTGTATAAACAGTTCTGAATTAGTAGACCCATAGAAATCCTCTAAAATAATTAATACTCAAATAATACTCTTATTTGACATTAACTTTCATTCAAAGTTAAAGCATTTTTTGCCTTTTCCTTTTGGAGAGTTTTTCATTGGATAGCGACAATATCTGAAGTACATTGCTGTCCAATGAAAAACACGTATCTCCAAAATGTTCCTAATTTTGAATGAATGTTAATGTAGTAAGATGTTATTTAAGTAATTCATTCATCCAGAATGGTTTACAAAGTATAAAGTGCAGCAGCCTAGTTCAAATGATAGATTAAATGGTCAAAAATTGAGATGTTAGTTCATGGACTGCATTGATGTAAAAGATGCTACAAGAGGGTGATGAGTGTGTGTGTGTGTGTGTGTGTGTGTGTGTGTGTGTGTGTGTGTGTGTGTGTGTGTGTGTGTGTGTGTGTGTGTGTGTGTGTGTGTGTGTGTTTCAGGAGGCCAACTGTGCCTATGTGATCTTGCTAATGGCAGTGTTCTGGTGTACAGAGGCACTGCCACTGGCCGTGACTGCTCTGCTGCCTGCTCTCCTCTTCCCCCTGTTCGGCATTATGCAGTCCAAAATGGTACGTGACTCTCACCATTTGCCTTCCAGATTGAATACACATCACTGGTGTATAGTTGTCAAATGTACCTTTGTGAATTGTCAATTGTCTGAAGATCTGCATGAATAGCATTCCTGCCTGGCACAATTTTACAGTGTCATGTCTATATTAAGCCACTGTAAATCATATAGAAATCCATGTCACAAGGATTATTATTGAGTAACTACATACACATCTATAAATAAAGGTGTGACATCATAGAATAATTACTTTTGGTTGCTTGATGAACCTTTCAGAGTTTTTTATTTTAAGAAAATGTACTTGCAACAATAGCAGAACAACCCATTTTCAATACTAGCTAAAGATCTTATTGGAGTCAAGAAGAACCAACTTTCAATGGAATGTTCTATGAAGAACTGCCTACAAGATATTTGCCTTGTATATGACTGACTCATTTAACTAAAGAAAGAAGTATTCAGCTTTTTTGAGTTGTCATGGTTCCATATAGAACATCTCTTGAAGAAATACTTTGTGTATGGTATCAATCAAAATAACCAATTTGGCACCATCCTCTGGAAAACTGGAAAACAATACAAATTGTATTGGAAACAACACAAAATGACTGACTCACTGTCACTGTCCTGACTAGAGTGAGTAAAAGATGTCTCATGTTAAAGTCATGTAGATTTACCAGCTTATACAGCTTAGTACCACACTGTGCTCTATAGCGTTTAACCTGTGTTCAGGTTCTTTAAGAAAAAGAACTGAAAGAACTGAAGAACTGAAAGATTCTTTAAGGATACACAAGTGGGTATTCTATGGTATTTTTGAGTATTGTTGGGAAACTATGCTAAAATGTTATTAAAGTGTTGAAATATTTCAGTGTAATGGAAACAATTTTCAATTGCTTTTTTGAAATACAGAAGCAAAATAAGTCCATATAACCCATGTATGGAAACTCTGCAGCAAAAACAGCTTGTTTTGAATCCATTGACAGCACAAGAACCAACTCACATACATATCTCTGCCTATTCAGCCTACTGAAGTTTAGCTCCATCCATTCTGAAGGGAATACTCTCAATGGCACAAGAAACAAAACATAGCCTCTCAAATTTTAAGTGATAAAGAGTGATTTGATGTGTAAACAAAAGATCTGAAGCCACCGGTGGGTTGATTACTGCTAAATGTTTTTAAAGAAATTTTAAACATATGACAATATAAACTATTTATTGTGTCTTATGAACATAACATTGTGATCATGTTTGCAAAAAAATACAGTTTATTCCAAAATTGCCTCTAAAGTATATTTTGTGTGATGCAAACCTGTCATTTCTCTTCTGTTAAGGGAAACCTCAGACTAAATATGAGTGTTTATTCTGCTACCTTTATCCAGGTGTGCATGCAGTACCTGAAGGATACCAATATGTTATTTGTGGGTGGCCTGATGGTGGCAGTGGCTGTGGAAGCCTGGAACCTGCATAAGCGCATTGCTCTCCGAGTGCTGCTGCTCGTAGGAGTGCGTCCAGCTTTGTGAGTGACATCTACTAACAGTCATAAGAATTACATTTGGGGCTGCTCAATATGGACAAACTGGCAAATTGCATGTTCACATTAATTTAGAAAAGAACAACAAACCTGCAGACTCACCCATAATAAATGCCATTGGAAGGTTGATGAAGTCTGTGAAAAAAATCACTGTAACAGTTTTGGTCTCATGCCCACTGACTTCTCTTGTAAATGACTTCAACAAGACAGCAGGTCATCTGTTCTTCCCTCAGCTTACACAAATATATACACCTATGATCAAATTATTATTATTATTATTATTATTATTATTATTATTATTATTATTATTATTATTATTATTATTATTATTATTATTATTATTATTATTATTAATAATAATAATAATAATAATAATAATAACAATAACAATAACAATAACAATAATAATAATAATAAGTATTATTATTATTATTATTAGTAGTAGTAGTAGTAGTAGTAGTAGTAGTAGTAGTAGTAGTAGTAGTATTGTTGTTGCTATTCTGTTTTGTTTTGTTATAGGCTGTATATTTAAATAGTACATATCTAATTAATAAATAAGGAATATATATTTTAATAAAATCACAAAACAGTTGTATGCTATCTCCATGCTATTTCACTGACAGCAATAGGGTCATTAATAGACATTTTGGAGACCTGGGGCTTAGCCAAAGGTTCCTCTGTCCATTCATAAGGCTACATTTGCTCAATGCCAGTACAGTCTGAATGCACTGTTCTTTGGGCTTTATACTAGGCTATGTTATGCAATGCTATTCCAGTACCATAAACCAACCAATTAAAACAGAGCTCATTTCTCACAAGCCAGCCCACCATCAGCAGCAAGGAAAATCAGCATGTTTCATTCTGAGCCAAAATAGCAGGGTTTTAAATGGGGATCTAAACGGCTTTAAGGCACTTTTCATTCCTGTAAACAGCCAGTCGCATACATACTGTTTATACATAAAAGGAAAACTTAAAATACAGGGTGTCTAAAAGGAAACACCCATATAAGATATTTGGAAGGACCTGATCCTATTTTAGACACAGGCTGGGGGAAGGGGGAAAGTTCTTGGCCATGTTACTAATGTGGAGGTCATCTTGGATTGTCCCTATCTTGGATTCAACTTTTTTCAAATGTGGAGGTTGGTGTGTGACATATCAAACTGGTAGAGCAATTCACCAGAAAGCAACAATGTGCTGCACTTTAACATAAGTTTGGGCAATGGGAGGGGCATAAGACAGAGCTTTTACATGAAGGCAGCTTAATTTGTATAATGAAGAAATTAAGATACATTTTGAATGGTTAATTATGTCCTAATATGTCATAAGTTTTCACATTATTTATGGTATCGTATATCATATTTTGCCATTCCACCGAGCCCTATGTTAATGTAACATTACTTGTCCTTATTACTTGTTCATTTTAACATAAATCTAGGCAATGGGAGGGGCATAAGACAGAGCTCTGGCATGAATGTCATGGGGTGTCTTCATTTTTTGACATATATTGATATCACATAGTTCAAATATATCAAATATAGGATTTGTTGTCCATATCAACCAGAACTATCATGGATGTCATTGACTGCATGCTACAGATACAGAAGTTGTTAATCCTCTTCTCTCTCTCTCTCTCTCTCTCTCTCTCTCTCTCTCTCTCTCTCTCTCTCTTCCTTGGACATAGGCTGATGCTAGGCTTCATGAGCGTGACCTCCTTCCTGTCAATGTGGATCAGTAACACAGCAACCACAGCCATGATGGTGCCCATAGTTCAAGCTGTGGTGGAGCAGCTGATCAATCAAGACATTGAACGTAGCAGCAGCAGTGAGGAGCAAAGCCTTGTTCCTGATGCACAGAATAGCCAGCCAAATTGCAAAAGCGTACAAGGTAGCAGCAGCAGTGAGGAGCCAAGCCTTGTTCCTGATGCACAGAATAGCCAGCCAAATTGCAAAAGCGTACAAGGTCAGAGAGAGAGAGAGAAAGAGAGTACTATATGTTCATTTTATTCTGGTTTACTGTGTTGGTGGGAAATGTTTCAATATTCTTTGTTGTTGTTGTAGTGTGTTGTTGTACAAAGAAATCCTACAAACACAAAATATAGTGATACATGATCAGGTATTGTGATACAATGTCATACTACATGCATGCCACTTTGCTCACCCCTTTTTTTGTTTTCTGCAGTGGTGGTGGATGGTCTGGATGTGGCAGCTGAGGCTGCAAGGAAACGTGAGGCTTCAGACAGAAGAAGGATGTGTAAAGGCATGATGCTGTGTGTGTGTTATGCTGCTAGCATTGGAGGAACAGCAACGCTGACTGGCACAGGCCCTAACCTGGTGCTCAAGGGTCAAATGAACCAGTAGGCATTACACTTAATTATCAGTTATTATACTGTACTTATTTTAATGTCCTTCTACTAATCTTTATTTTCTCCTAATTCTCCCTAACACTGCTTCTTTCATTTCTCTCACTTTGACAGATGTATTGACTTTTGTTTTTGTTTTTCTTTCACAGGTTGTTTCCTCACAACGATAACGTTATCAATTTTGCTTCCTGGTTTGGCTTTGCTCTTCCAAACATGATCCTTATGCTGGTTTTAGCATGGCTGTGGCTACAGTTTGTTTTCCTGGGGTTCAAGTAAGTATCTTTGTCTTCTGAGCATGTGTAGTTAGAGATTATGAGGTCATTAAGGGGTTTACATCATACCTTTTCGGCTATACTTCCTTTACCTCTGTTGTCACTTTAGTGGTTCTTCAGGGATCAGTCCTTGGACCTCTTTTGTTCATTGTGTAAATCTTTACACCTTGGACATTTAAAACATTGCTTCAATCTTGACTTTTATTGTCATTTGAATTGACTTTTTTAAAGTCTTCCCATCTGCTAACCAGCATTTGCTCCTTTTCTCAATCTTCTCACTCTTGCTTCTTTCTCACTTTCTCCTGGCTTGACTTCGCATTTCCAAACATGATCCTTGTCAAATGGGAACAACATACAGTTTGTTTTCATGGGGATCAAGTAAGTATCTTTGTCTTCTGAGCATGCATAGTTAGAAATTACAAGGTTAATAACAGGTTCTCGTCGTACCTTTTCAGCTATACTTCCTCTACCTCGGTTGTCACTCTAGGGGTTCCTCAAGGATTGGTTTATGCACCTCTTTTTTTCATTGCATATATTGTTACACCTTGGACGTAATAATAATAGGGCTGCCACAATTGGTTGACGTAATCAATGACATTGACGCTGAAAATATGTCCATGTCGATATTTTAAAAATTAAAATACATTTTTATGAATTTACATTTTTTTGTCATTTCTAAAACTTTCATTCATAGAAATGTTTTCCCTTTATACCAGCTCATAATAGCTGCACATAAGAGGTTGGTCAAACCACAGCAGCTGCATAATGCAGAACCCTGCAGGGAAAACACCCAGTTAATTGATTCCACAGGTTAACAAATTTTTGTTACGCTAAAACATTGATAAAAACAGCAAACAGTGGTTAAGCCGACCGAAATAAGGTTAGTAATGTCAGTAAGATCTGTTTCCTGATTCCCTCTAACTCCAAAGCCAGAATGAGTTCCACTGGTTTTAGGTAAAACCTTATTCCCGTTGACAAGGATGAATTCAACCAGAATGACAGTGAAATACTTAGTATTTACAATGAAATACCCAGCTCATGCTACGAATTAGGTTGTTTATTAGGTAATTTACTTGTTGTAAATTACATTACAATCCCTACTGTAGTTGGTGTTTCTTTTAGCATGTTTAGCTGGTGTGATCTGGCCTTTTGGCTTGATAGGACATTACCCTAGCAATGTATTTGCAAGTGCATTTCCATGTTTATTGCCTGCCATAAATACAGTAGATCACATTGTAATAAATGAGATCAGTATATTTTTAAATGAAAACTGGTTACAAAAATGCCCTCTGTTTCATGTTTGTCAGGCTGGAGTTTCCAGTTTAAACTTAATTTTCAGTGTTTCAATAAACCTGTGTTTAAATGTTGCTGTGCTGCATTGTATGATTACATACATGCTTATTGTTGACCAAAAAAAAGAAATATTGAGTAACATGAAATACATGCAGGAAAATTTGTTGTTCAGTTAGTTGGCTAATCGATAAAATAGTTGACGGATTAATCAATGGAACAATAGTCATTAGTTGCTGGCCTATATAATAATACATAATAATGCTGTGCTTCAAACAGATTCATCTTAGTCGATCATCAATTAAAAAAACACCTTTTACTCACTTACAGTAATTTTCACCTTTATTTCTCCTTACCTCTTACTTACCAGTTTCAAGAAGACATGGGGCGTTGGGATGGTGAAAACTGAGAAGGAGATTGCCGTGTATAACCTCATCCGAGATGAACACAAGCAGCTAGGGCCCATGACGTACGGAGAGATAAACGTCCTGGCTCTGTTCTGCCTGCTTGTGGTGCTGTGGTTCACCAGGGATCCTGGATATATGGCTGGCTGGGCCACATACATATTCAACTCTGATGCAGAGTAAGGGTTACAGTGTGCAGTTTTCAATAGCAAAGCTTTCATTTACCTTGTCATAATTTCGCTAAATCACAAGTGTGGCATATGGAGATAATACACATTAAATACAGCACAGAGTCCAGAATTGTGCTGCTGTTAAAGTAAACTTGGAATGGTGGATAATGTCTTTGTTTACACCTTCAGGTACGTGACCGATGCCACAGTGGCATTGTTCATCGCTGTGCTTCTTTTTATTCTGCCATCAAAGCCTCCGCAGTTCTATTGGGGGACACTTACTCGATCCAGGACAGGTAGGAAGAACTCTCTATACTATATTGGTATTTATGCAAAGTCACTTTTGCATGAGAGTACAGTGTGCAATAACCACACCTTATGGGTATCTAGAAAGTACCTTTATTCTTTCATTATGAATACTGTAATGCAAAGACAATAAGCAGTATTATCATAAGCCCCCATTTCCCCCAAAATTGGAAGCGCTAATTACAAAACCCCATTAGGATTCTCCCCATATCACTTATGCTCCCAACACTTCTAGCAGGGTGAAGACAAGAACATGTGTCCTTTGTACCAACAACCATTGTACTTGGTGTGATGTAGGGAGCAAGCACGATCTACCCAACCAGAGAAATTATGGACAATTTTGCTCTCTTGGACTTCAGCTGCCGATGGCAAGCAGCATGACCAAGGATTCAAACTTGTGACCCTCGGATTATAGTGCTAACACATTAAACCTGCTGCATTAGACCTGAGTGCTGAGCCATTTGGAGCCCATTTGTGCAGCTTTATGCTGTTCAAGTACAATTTCTGGCTTTACACCATCCAGTACTGCACTACATGCACATGTATTTGTGCTGTGTGATACCTGATTATGTGTACTGACAAACTCCATATAGCTATTACAATTCGGACCTTGTCAAAGAGGCTCAGTGGCCATTTTTCCTGTTTTTAACACGTAATCTTCAATAACTGCGTACTCACCTGCTGTCTGCTATGTATATTGTTCTCCTTGACAGGGGCCATTGTAATCAGATATTCAATAATATTCTCTTAACTTTATGTCAATAATGTTATGGCTACACTCGTTCTCATTTGTTATTCAGAAAACGATGCTTGACTGAAATCCCTGAAAGACCATGACTTTTGTTCTTAACAATTTTATGTAAACTAATGTCCAGTCACAAGTGTATGTGTAATGGTTAGCACGGTTCAGTACTGGACTGTATGTGCTACTTTAGACTGATCAGTACTGGACTCTGTGTGTGTGTGTGTGTGTGTGTGTGTGTGTGTGTGTGTGTGTGTGTGTGTGTGTGTGTGTGTGTGTGTGTGTGTGTGTGTCTGTGTGTGTGTGTGTGCTACTTTAGACTGTTCAGCACTGGACTGTGTGTGTGCTACTTTAGACTGTTCAGTATTGGACAGTGTGTGGTTCTTTAGAATTGCCTGTATTGCACCTGAACTGAATTTAATTGACTACTGAAAAATGAGCAAACAGACATGGTGTGCTTGCAAAGTACTCCACTAATTAACACATTGTTAAGCCTTTGTTTTTATGATTTATGGTTTCCCACAGCAGACCAATCCACGGCCACTTCATCACCAGCTCTGCTCACCTGGAAGGTAGCCCAGAGTAAACTGCCTTGGAATGTAGTGCTACTTCTGGGAGGTGGGTTTGCGCTGGCCAAAGGGAGTGAGGTAATGTCCAGTCATGTAAATTGTCCTACCTTATCTATGTCTGAGTTTGCATGTCAGTACCATGTTTAGCAATTTCAGAATTTGGTTCACAGTTAAAAATGAGGGTTCGTCAGTAAAAATGTGGGTTCATCATGTTGAAGGGTTCTATATAGCACCAAAAGGGTTCAGGTTCTATTATTGTTACAAGCTACATCATAACAATAGTAGAACCTTTTTTGGTGCTATATAGAACCCTCTACATTGCATTCTCCAACAGCATAAAAAACCCTTTTATGATGCGAAGAACCCTTTAATCAGGCAAAGAGTTCTTTGAGTATTCATGGTTATATATAAAATCATTTTCTTTACTGAAGAACTCCTAAAGAATCCTAATTTTTAAGACTTAGTACACAAAGATATCTTTACTGAGTGTGGGATTCAAATGTAGAATATTCACTGCATTGTTATTTGCTTTTAGGTGTGTAACCCTTATGATCTTATGAAGTTCTGAATCAGTGAAACTGTGTTTCCTTTTATTTGTTGTTTGGTAAATGTTTAAAAAAATGCTGATCCCAACAATAAATGTTTTTTTTTGGAGTTTGCTAAAATGGGATGAAACGGAAATTGGACTTTGTTAAAATGGATAAAAAATATACTTTGGATGAGTGATTCTTATTTTATGATCAGCATTTTATTAAACATTTTCTAGTTAGTATAGATAACAAAGCATGCTCACAATACGAAGTAATATGTATCACAAAATGAAGAGAAGGGAAGAGACAGTTACAATACAAATAACAATACAAATAACAACAACAACAACAATAATAATAATAATAATAATACACAAAATGTAAATATGTGGTCATTTAATAAAAATAAACAAATAAAATGGAAAGAAAAAGAGAAAGGAAATAAACAAACAAATAATAATGTGATCGTGACACTGACAGCTATTTGCTTTCAAGTAGGGAATGGTGGGTCTAAACCAACATAATGGTGATGGGTGATGCTAAATGTAGCCTGAATGTAGGAAAGAATACAATGTCAGTGTACCGTTTGTCTATACCCTGTAACATATTTTTGCTCAGTATTTTGTGTTTATGTTGCTGCAGGAATCAGGCCTATCCAGATGGTTGGGTAATCAGTTAACCCCTTTGCATACTATTCCTCCATGGGCCATTGTCATGATCCTGTGTCTCGTGATTGCCACTTTTACTGAATGCACCAGCAATGTGGCTACAGCTACCCTCTTCTTACCAGTCTTGGCATCTATGGTGAGAATTACAGGAACTAAGTAAATATAACTAAGTAGAGAAACTCAACAAGAAGCAGGAACAGATATTTGTGTTCATTTATACCCGATGTGGATGAGTGCCAATGGAAGATAGAGACTACAGCACAACCGTGGCCTAGATTCACACACTCCATTGTCTCTTTCAGCCCCTTTTCAGAGGCCCCACTAGCAGCTAGCCAAGTTCTCAAACTCTTACCCTCCCTACACTGTGTAAACTGTGCCACTCAGTTTTCTTTTAGTTAACTCAGAAAGCTTATAATGAGACTTGGCTCCAAATGAGCCAGGCTGGACTATTCAGAGACAAATTAGGCTGGGGACAAAACTCCAAGACACTTTTCTAAGTGAATATTCACTTAGAAAAGAGAATATTCAGGGCTTAATTTTAGTGGGGATGCAAAGAGATGCTATCTGTTATAAAACTGCCATCCTCTTTCCTGTTCCCATTAGATTATGGTCATTTTCATTATCAAATTTTTCATGCATTACAGCTTTACAGTTCTAGAACTAAGTAATAGGTTTTTCACATCTTCATATTTTGGTACTGCCCAATGAAAACCATGTATGTCAATTTTTGTCTGTTTTTAGTTTTCTCTGTGGTTTGAACCCTGTAGCTGGTCTGTACAATGTGTAAATAGTTCTGGATGAATAGACCAATAGAAATGCTCCAAAATGGCTTCAATATACTCTTATTTTATATTCACTTCCATTCAAAATAAAGAAGGTTTTTGACTCCTCGTGTAAAGTTGCCATTTTGGAGATGTTGGAACATGTTTTTCATTGGACAGCGATTTGTTTATAGCTTTTTGCATCCATAATCTTTATAATAATAGTGTGTCAGAAATTGTTCTCTTCTACTGTCTTTTAATCAAGACTTGTCTAACCAAGTTCCACCGCATGTTCAAGTCTGTTTAAGAAAGGAATGATTATGACACACAAGCGTAGACCTATTCTGACACGAATCCAGGACCTGCTCTATTCTTTTACACCCAAAAACATCTGAGCCATGTCTTAAAAGCCTAAATTATGATGTGTCAGCTGTTCTGTTTTGTGTGCTTCTTAGCTGTACAATGTTTCGGATGAGCTGCTGCTTTCTTTCAGACATGATTCATCCTAGAGATATCATGCTTCAGAATCACAGGTTAATTACACATGCTAAATGAAGGTTCAGTGCCACTGCCAAGAAAACCACCACTGAGTCAGATGCACAAAGGATTTATAGTAGAGCACTTGTCACTTAAACCCAGCATGAATCATATGATGTTTAATTTCTCTTTTATTTTTATGCATTCCTTTCAGTCCCAGTCCATCGGAATGAACCCCCTGTATGTCATGGTGCCTTGTACACTCAGCGCCTCTTTTGCTTTCATGTTACCCGTGGCAACACCCCCAAATGCTATCGTGTTCTCCTATGGTTACCTCAAAGTTTCAGACATGGTAAGAATTCCAATGTAGCTTTTGGGTTAGCTGAGAACGCTCTTTATAAAGATTAATTATAGTCTTAATTTTGACTTCAGTAGCAGCTATAAATCTTGTAAATGAATTCAGTGTCTGAGTTCTTGATCACAGTCATCTATTCACATTTTTACAGTATAAAATGTTGTAGTAAGTTGTAGCTCCACTTGGAAACACCAGCTGCTTTTTGCTTTCTCTAAATTTTTTTCTCTAAATTTCATAATGAATATGCCAATAGAATTGGTCTAGAAATCTTCATAATATATTTATCAAATATTTCTGCACTACAGTTGTAGTACCACTCTAGCTGGACTTACCAAGCTCATAGTGGTGGTGATCAGAAGCAGATGTCTATAAAAAAAATCTCAAGAAAGTTAGGAAATCGAATGATTACTAGGATGCTGCCTGGTGCCTAAGATATTGTTTGACAATAGTTGAACATGTTTTTTTTATAAACTGTACATTTGAACAATACTTGCAGTGGCAAGAGATATTTCCAGGGTGCTGTAAGCCAAAATAGCAAGTGATCAGATTTGCATGTTCAGGCATCCCAAACCTTTCTGTATGTGTGGTTGTGGTAACACTATAGACATCTGTAACTACATACCATGCTGGTGATATGGCTTTCATACACAGAACCTGGATTTGATATGGTCATTGTTCATCTTGTTGCAAGTGACTGAGATGCATCTGTACAAACCTGATTGTAATCGCATGTGAAATGACCTCCAAATTTGGAGCTATGACTGCTCAGTGGTCTAGTGCACTAGCACTATGATCAAAGGATTTTAGGTTTGAATCCCAGTTCATGCTGCTTACCATCAGCAGCTGGACTCTGACAGAGAAAATTGGCAATGCTCTCTCTAGATGGGTAAATGGTGCTCTCATCTCAGATCACATCCAATGCAATTCACACCGAGATCACACCCAGACCAATTCTGGTCTGCAAAGGCATCTGTTAGCCATTCTATTGGTGATGGCTGGTCTGATGTACATTGGAGGAGGCATGTGCTCTTCTTCACTCTCCTATTGTCAGGAACATTGTATGTGATAGGGGAGCGTCCTAATTGGGTTGGCTAATTGGGGTAATTGGGTAACTGGAGGGAAAAATGATCTCCAATTTGTCTTGAATCTAATTTTCAAACTATTTGCAGAGTTCATGTGGGTGTCTGTGATTTTCTTTTTAAAGTCCACCACACACACATACACACATCACACAAAAGTACTGGATGGAATGGCATCATTCCATCATTCCACTTATCTGCAGTGGCAAGACAAGCTGTTTGTGTGCATTTGCACACCTGTGTTAGCAACAGGAGAAATATAAAGTAGCTAGATGCATTTATTAAAATGTTGTCCCCAAACATGTGGACATATAGTGTAGGGGAACAACACCAATTTAAATAGAAATCCAGTGGACTGGTGTGAACGTGCACTGTATAGAAACTTTTCTAGAAGGTTTCTTCAACATAACTATAGACTATATTTATAATCCACAACCTCAAAGCAGGCTATGTTCAGATTTACAGCCTAATTTTGGTTTATACACATGCATATAAATCCACTGTGATTGTACAAAGGGAAATTTGTCCTCTGCATTTTAACTATGCAGTGAAAGAGACTAAAGCTAGCAAAAGTGCCAGCAGCCTTTGCTGCCTTTTATCCCTGGATAAGCAGCAGTTTTCTGTTGTCAAGGACAGAGATTCTAGGCACTTTCTGCATTTCTCAAGCCCAGGGTACACAAGGCAGAGCAAGCACTATTCTTCATCCTCAAAGAAAGAATGGTTTCATCTTGTGTCAGGGAACACAGCCTGGTACAAGCTGGTTCCAAGGCACTACACATACCATACATACTAACCAGTTTGTAGAGAAGGGGTTTGTCATACCCCCAAGTTTGTTTTAATATTTGAGAATTTAACATCAAAGAAAAGACATTAATATTATGTATGAGAGTGTATGCTGTCAAAAATTTGATTCGGCCAAATTTCTTTTAATCAGAAAATGGAATCGCCAAGAAAGGCCTAGTTTGATTACCTGGCATGACTGACATGCCCTTGAGAAAAACACTGTGTGTGTGTGTGTGTGTGTGTGTGTGTGTGTGTGTGTGTGTGTGTGTGTGTGTGTGTGTGTGTGTGTTTGTGTGTGTGTGTGTGTGTGTGTGTGTGTGTGTGTGTGTGTGCATGTGTGTGTGTGTGTGTGTGTGTGTTTCACTGCATAGTTAAAATGCAGAGGACAAATTTCCCTTTGTACAATCACAGTGGATTTATATGCATGTGTATAAACCAAAATTAGGCTGTAAATCTGAACATAGCCTGCTTTGAGGTTGTGGATTATAAATATAGTCTATAGTTATGTTGAAGAAACCTTCTAGAAAAGTTTCTATACAGTGCATGTTCACACCAGTCCACTGGATTTCTATTTAAAGTGGTGTTATTCCCCTACACTATATGTCCTAATGTTTGGGGACAACATTTTAATAAATGCATCTAGCTACTTTATATTTCTCCCGATGCTAACACAGGTGTGCAAATGCACACAAAGAGCTTGTCTTGACACTGTAGATAAGTGGAATGATGGAATGATGCCTTTCCATCCAGTACTTTTGAGATGAGTTGGGGTGGAGATCATCCAACATCCTAACCTCACTAAAGCTACCAGTAGTTTTTGCACTTGACACCAAAGCTGTCCTTAGACTGTCTACAATTATGGTATGGTGTTGTCCATATGATCATAACGTGTTTATTTCTATCTTTTCAAGGCAAAGACAGGAATAATGATGAACATCATAGGGATCTTTTGCATCATGCTGGCCATCAACACCTGGGGCAAAGCCATGTTCTATGTAGATGATTTCCCTACATGGGCCAACAGGACAAGTTTATGAAGTCTGGCATCACGCCAGAGTGAAAAACGCACATCTGCAAACTACTCATTTTCCTAAACACCCTTTCATACCTTGCAACGGTCCATGGCTAAAGAGCTTCTCCTTAAGTCTTCAGATGTTGACCTGGTGTACTTTGAGAGCTGCTATCACTGTCACAAAGGGCCCAATTCACAAAGTAACATTTGAACCTGCTTTCATCTTTGTGGGAAAGAATATCTGTATCCAGATGTCCTAGTCTTTAAAGTCAGGGTTTTACTTGTGTTTGTATAGATGTAAAATATATATTTAAGGTAGATATTATATATAGAAATCAGGTGGGTGGAAAATAATGGTTAAATCTTGCCTGTGTGTCATCAGAGACCAAGAATTGTAATTATGAATGGTTGAATCTTGTGTTTACTGTCTGAGTGAAGATGCTGTTTACAAACAAAGTTCGAGTGCCGTCCCACATCAGCCATCCTGCATTTTCACATCTGCTTTCCAGACAGATCTGATGTGTTCGTCTTTCAGAAGTTTGGCTGTTCTTAGTTACCACATTGTAAACAGTACAATACAATAATTCACAAGCGACACTTACTGTGCATACTGTACAGTTCTGAGTGTCAGTATTGTGTTGTCTACATTGTTATGATTCTAGCACAACATGATTCTGCCAGTTACACTAGTTGCACAGTTCTGGGAACAGTAGCTGCACAGTTCTGCAGTACAACACTTTGTATTGTATTGAAAACCTTTGGAAAAATTTACTGCGTCCCATCTACGTAGCTTAACACTGAGGCTGTGCTTCACTGCAGTCATTCAAGTAGTGTGTTTTGTACTCTATGTAATTCTGTATGCTTTCTTATTACACTAACAATAAAGGTGCTTCAAATGGTTCTTTGAGTGATGTCATAGAAAAGCCACTATTGGGTCCATAAAGAACCACAGGGCCTCATTCACCAATATCTTCCTTAAAACAAAAGTTCAGATTCATGTAGTTGCTGCCCAATGAAAAACATGTATCTCCAAAATGGCAACTTCACAGGAAAAGGCAAAATGTTCACAATTTTGAATGGAAGTGAATGTAAATTTCAGAGCATTTCTATTACATTTCTATCATTTTATCCAGAATTATTTACACAGTGTACAGAGCTGCTACAATGTTCAAACCACAAGTAAAAATGAGCAAAAATGGAGATACAAGGTTTTCATTTGACAGCAGCAATATGTTTCTGCAGAAATGGTACCAGCTCTATTTTTTTATAATAATGGACCACATAAGAAAACACTGGTGATGTCAGAATCTTCATTAAAACAGCATAAGTTGGTTTTAAGATGATATTGTTTCTTAGGGATTGTTGATGAATAAGGCTTCAACAAACATGATTCCGTATGTTACCAACATGGCATTGCTATAGGCATAAATATATTTGTCATATTATATCTGTAATAGGTTATCATCAATGTAGAATTTAACTTAAAAAAACAACGAGTGCGTCATTTGTGTGGAAACCATTTCATTTCCACAGTTTTAAAGGCTACTATTTAAATATACAGCATACTGGTGTTCCAGATAAATACTGATACTTTAACAGTATACTTTAGTAGGGTTTTCTTCATGTTGTATTATATATAGTGATATAGTAAGTTTTTAATTCATATCGTCAACACCTTTATTTACTTTAACTTTAGACAGCAATGTACGCTCAATTTAAGAGTGTACAGCAATGTGTTTATTTTTGAATGATTGAAAAACAAAGTTTTCAGCATAATTTGACCTTATAAATATATTCTTGTGCATCTCAGGCAATTAAAATATCATGAAAATTATTTCATATCATGAAATTTTTATACGATAGGTTTAAAGTCAGTAACATCCTGTTAAAAATAATGAAAAACACAACTGTTTCCACAAAACTGTATTGTATATGTTTGACTGTATGTGTTTGTGTTTATCAACTTTATCAACTGCTTTTTTGGGTTAAATCACTTTTACTTGATTTGTGGAGATAGGAATCTACTTTTTAATTAGTTAAATTTTTCATATTTTCAGTTAATTTCATTCAGTTGGGTCAGTTAAAGCATCCGTCCTCCTCTAATTTTAAGAACCTAATAAAAGCCCCTCAGTTTAAACAAAAAACAGCTCTTAATTCATCTGACCAGCTACATTTTAGTAGATTTGTTCATACACTACATTTGTCTTGTTTTACAGATGTCCATTAAGTTTTCTGTAATGCTGAGTCATCATTTTAGTATGGGATTAGGCTACTCTACAAACCTCTGGTACAAAGACAAGAAGCATCTTTGGATTATGTTATATATTTTACTAGGAATTAGAATGGAAATAGAATACCCCTGTAAAAATGATTTAGCTCAAATGTTGATTACTAATGAGGTATTAATCTCAGAAGACACATTTGGGCTGCAGGAGACTCCTTTGTCATTCCATCTGATTTCATTGTTTTCTGGGAACAATTACAAAGATATACAAAGAATCTCCTTTTCTTTCCTCTAGGACAGGGAAAGGTTAGTCACCAGAAAGTGCTATATCCAGACATCATTCAAACAGGCTCATAAAAATGGTCAGAGGACACCATGAACCTGAATAAGTACAGAGAATTATGTAATTGTAGCATTGTAGAGTAGTATTTTCTATAGCCAGGAGACTTTTTTTAGGTTTAAGCTTCAAAGGGTTTCTGCCAAAACTCAAATTAAAAACCAGGCCTTAGGATTACAACATAAGATCAAGTGGCCAGAATACAAGAGTGACCAAGAATGGCCTGAGTGTATACGGTGACCCATAAATACTGCCTACACACTCACAGTATTTTATGTGGTACAAGTTTTGCACTTTCATGCCTATTATGTCTTGTTTTAACTGTGGCACAGTCTGTAATCAAACATTTCTTAGGGATGCTTTATTGGTGACAGACCACAAATCCAAATAAATCCAGGAAAACTGAAATCCTCTGCCTGGCTCAACTCAATGACAATTCGAAATAGATTAAAAAAAAAATACAGTACAGGCCAAAAGTTTGGACACACCTTCTCATTCTCAGTTTTCTGTATTTTCATGACTATTTACAGGGTAGATTCTCACTGAAGGCATCAGAACTATGAATGAACAAACGTGGAGTTACTGTATGTACGTTACTGTATGAAAAAAAGGTCAAATAACTGAAAACATGTTTTATATTCTAGTTTCTTCAATATAGCCACCCTTTGCACTGATTACTGCTTTGAACACTCTTGGCATTCTCTCAATGAGCTTCAAGAGGTTGTCACCTGAAATGGTTTTCCAACAGTCTTGAAGGAGCTCCCAGAGGTGGCTCATTGAGAGAATTCCAAGAGGGTGGCTATTTTGAAGAAACTAGAATATAAAACATGTTTTCAGTTATTTCACCTTTTTTTGTTAAGTATATAACTCCACATGTGTTCATTCATAGTTTTGATGCCTTCAGAGAGAATCTACAATGTAAGTAGTCATGAAAATACAGAAAACGCATTGAATAAAAGGTGTGTCTAAACTTTTGCCCTGTACTGTACAATGTCTTTTTTTTTTGACAATTGAGCAGCTGAGCCTTAGTTATGATATAAGCACTGCTTCAAGAGGGTAAATATGAACGTTCATCTCCATCCATCCATTCATTCATCCATCATCTGATGCTTGTCTGGGGTCTAGGTTGTGGGGGCAGCAGCCTAAGCAAAGAGGCCCAGACCTCCTTCTCCACAGCTATCTCTTTCATTTACATTTATATTTATGGCATTTAGCTTATCCGGAGTTGTATTAACAGTCTTGCCCAAGGACTTAATGGTGTAGGACAGCATAGTTGCCCAGACTGGGAATTGAACCCCATATGGTGGCTCACTGGTGGTATTATCTGTCGTGCCCCACCAATCAACAATTCCAGGGGCATCCCAAGGTGTTCCCAGGCAAGCCAGGAGATATAATCTGTCCTGTCCTATAATGTGTCCTGCGTCTGTCCTTGTGCCACCTCCCGCTCAGACATGCCAGGAACACCTTTAAAAGGTTCTTCAATGGTTTAATGGGTCTTCTGTGTTATGAGAAACTGATGTTTAAGGTCTGATAAAAATATATTTTTTAAATGGTTCTGTGTAGCTATTGTCACACTCAGATTGCCTTTTGTTAGTTACTACAGCAGATCCACTTCCTTTTTGATTTTGTTTGTTTTACATTGATGACAGCATCTGTATTGTTCTGTGATTAGACCTGATATTTGAGCTTTATCAATGTATGTTGGACTGAAAGGTTCTAAAAAAGAGGAAAAGAGCATAAGAAACCTACAGGGCCTTGCAAAAATATTCCTACCCCTTGAACTTTCCACATATTTTCCCGTAGCAAACCAACACAAAGTAGCAAGCAATTTTGAAGTGAAAAAAAATATGCTACATGGTTTTCAAACATGAGGGCAGCACAGTGGCGCAGTGGATAGTGCTGTTGCCTCACAGCAAGAAGGACCTGGGTTTGATCCCCGGGTGGGGTGACCTGGGAAGTTTCTGTGTGGAGTTTGCATGTTCGCGTGGGTTTCCCCCAAAGACATGCATGGTAGGTGAATTGGAGACTCTTAAAGTGGCCCTTAGTGTGTTCGCCCTACAATGGATTACCACCCTGTCTAGGGTTGTTTCCTGCCCTTGCGCTCAGAGTTGCCGGCTGGGCACTCGCTCACCTGTGACCCTGTTCAGGAATAAGCGGTTCAGAAAATGGATGGATTTTCAAACATTTTAATAAATCAAAATCAAGTGAGGCAAGTATGCAAGTATGGCATGCATTTGTATTCAGTCCTTTAGAAGAAAATAGAGTCCACCTATTTATAGTTTGTGTAATTTGTGTAACAGCTGTTCTGTGAAGGCCTCAAAGGAGAGAAAATTGGTAATCAAATAGCACCATGAAAACCAAGGAACACACCAGGCAGGTCAGATATATTTGTGGGGAAGTGTAAAGCGGTTAAAAAGAATCCATAAGAACTGTTCAATCAATAATCCAAAAATGGAAGAAATATGGCACAACTGCAAGACTAACAAGATTTGACTATTCATCTAAACTGACAGCCCAAGTAAGGAGAGCACTAAAGGAAAAACAGAAAACTACCTCCAGTGCCACAGTGAAACATGGTGGTGGCAGATTATTTTATTGGTACTTTGAGTTGGTCTATCACACAAAAATCCTGATAAAATACATTTGTGGGTGTAATGTGAAAAAACATGGAAAAGTTCAAAGGATATGATTACTTTTTTCAGACACTGTAAGATCCTATGCTGGTGCTGAAAACACTAAGACGATGTAGTTCTAAAAGATACTTTGTACTTTTTGGTTCTTTTCCTTTTCTCCTTTTATACTTTAAACAAAATCTCTTTAGTAAAGAAAAAGAGTCTTTGACTCAACAAAAAGTAATGGGGGAACCCTTTTTGGTTTTATACTGAACCCTATAAAAAGTCATCTACAATAAGTTTTCCTTGTATTTAAATAACTAACTTGACATGAACTTAATGTTCATCATAGAACCACTGACTTTCTTCACTAATGAAGAACCTCTTTTTAAAGGTTGTATCTGAGTGAGCATAGTTTTGCTCGAGAGTGGGTTTAGGCTCTTTTATCTCAGCTAAGAGCTAAGAGCTAGAGTTCTAGAACTGACTAGACTCTACCAGAACATCCATGACCTTATTTTCTTTTTGATGCTTTGTGATGCTTTCTTCATCAAATTAATAAAAATACAAATACAAATGCCCTGTCAAATTCCATCATAGCTTTGATTCTGAAATGCAGACCCTGTCTGAGTGTTAAGTCAAGAAAAGCCTAAAAATGAACTACCAGACTTCTTAGAAATCGTTTGTTGTTGTTTTTGTTGAGGTTGTTGTTGTCAAAGGCTTAAGTAAACATATCCACCCACTATGAGGCAGAGCAGTGCATCATTGCAATTACATGTGATGATCTCACGAACACAGAAAGGCCAGAGGCGTTGCAATAATAACATCTTATGGGACTTGAGCAGACAAAAGACCAAATTTTGCAACCACATATTTATAATCTCTTGCTGTGCGGCCACACCACTGCCAGTCCACAACAACCTGCAACACTTTAGGTCTGGGCAGGTTGAAACCAGGTGAGAATTTGTCACAGATTTAGAATAATTCATCAGGCTCTGTCAGCTTCCTTCATCGGGAATTTGTTCTGCTGAGTCAGACTGAACAAGTATCATGAGCAGGAATAGAGTACGTCCCTTTTTCTGCCACATTAACTTTCAGCAGTAAAATACACTCAGTTGTCTTTGGCAGAAAGTGGTTTTGAGAAAGGCCCTGACCTTGACCACACAATCTCATTTTCCTATTGAAGCAATCAAAAGGTCACACGCTTAACGAGTAAGCAGTTAACAAGCAGTTGGGTGAGCAGTGGCACTCTGATCACTATGATCATGAGTCTCAGAGGACAGAAGCAGATATAATTACAGTGCCTTTCTCTCATTTTCTACTTCTGTAACACCCATTCATTATCCAGCTGAAACAAGAACATGTATGCTCGTGTACCCATTCGGGCTATTTATATATAACAGAGTGTGTTCAAATTAAAGTGAGTGTGGAATTTGCTTTGCTGAGGAAGCATAAAAAGAATAATTCCAAGAACAGGCCTTTTCAAGAGCTGGAACCAATGGTTCCAAAAGTTGTGCCATGAAATAGGTTTCTTGATTTGTTTAGACAAAAATAAACTAATGAATAAAAAACATTGTGTTTTAATATTTTTTCATGTTAACCTGAAACAATCTAAAAACTAAACTAAGTAAACAATCCTTAGCTTAGTATAATTACCTGCCATCTGTGTTATTTCAATCAAATACAGTCAAATGTACTTGCTTGGTTTCTGTGTAATCTGACAAACCTTTTTGATGTAAAACTCAAAACCCTTTCTTTCCGCTTCTGGAATCTTCTATTTGTATACCATTTAACTGACTTTATGTTGTCCTTCCCCCTGGATATTCTTTCATGTGTGCATCTTTCTTATACTAGTACATCTCAAAAATGTGTAATACTGTGAAAAAGTTTTTTGATTGTTTAATTAAAATATTAAATTATATTTGATATTCATTCAATTTAAACTGGTATATTTCAAGCTTTTCTGTTTAAAAGTCGATAATGTGATTAGTAATCTATTCAAATTTGAATTAAAATATATTATTTTGAGATTCTGGATTTCTGCTTTTCTGGTTATCACAGCAACACTGCTGAGCTGCAATTAAAGTCACATTTTCTGCAGGAACTGCACTTTCTAGTTAAAATCTTGAAATGAGGACTCAAGACATTATCCCATGATTTGAGTATAAGAAATGATTATGGAAGTGATATATCTGAAAGTCACTTGTATATATATTATATATATTGTATATATATATATATTATAAATTTTGGAGCATTTCTTTTTGTGCATTCATCATAAAATAATGACATCAAAGTCAAAGACATTTTGGAGGATTTTTAAAATCAGTTATTTCTGTCCTGTTGGACCATATATCAATAAAGAACAAGCATAATTAGTCAAGATGTTCAAAAACATCCTGTATCTCTGCAGAGAAGAGAATTCAATCAAATACATAAGACTGAAGATCATGTCTCCTTATTTGTGTGGAATTAAGGAACAGAAATGTAGAATAAAAAGGCTGATGAGAAAAACCAGCACATGCTTTTCTCACTCATACACTTACACAACATGGACCTAAAGGTAGCTCCACCAACCACCATTGGTTCAGAGAATAACCAATCAAAATAGAATCAGAATCAGAATCTTTTTATTTCGCCAAGTATATACACATACAAGGAATTATTCTTGGCGAGAGCACACATATGTATAAGTATGATAAAATACAATAATAGAATATAATAATAAAGAGCTGGTGATGTGTAAATGGAAATTTGTAACATTTCAACCCATTGACAGATTGGAGTAATAATAATAATTGGAGCATCTGTAAACATATGAGCTGGGCATTTATAAAGTGCCAAAGATAAAAAAATCTTTAAACTATAGCTGTTTTGAACAACACATAACAATTTTGTGCAGTGATTTTGCATTCGGGCACTTTTTTCTAAGGCATCTGAATGAACATGTGGTCAAGTGCACTCATTGGACCTGTCTAAAGGAGGCCACACACCTTCTCTACTTGACAAAGAGATCAGACAGGCATAAAGTTCACTAATATACTGCGTTACAGAACTGCTCCTCAAGAAGTTGATGAGAACATTCAAGACTAAAATCCTAAACTGCCACCTAGTGTCTGTGGTGTGTGGTTGCATGGACAGCATCCATAATCTACAATGATCTGTAAATGTAGATGAGAACGGAAGAAGCATTGGGACCCATTGTGTATTCTGAGAAATGCTTCTTGGCCATTTAATTAGTTAACAGCAATCAGCCATAACATTAAACCCCCCTGCCTAATATAATCATCCCCCTCAGGCAAAAACAGCTCTGGCCTACTGGATAGGATAGGATAGGATAGAACTTTATTGATCCCTTGGGAGGGTTCCCTCAGGGAAATTAAGGTTCCAGCCACAACATAAGTACAGTACTAAGGTAGAACGAGATAATCATTTAGTAAAGACACACTATATAAATATAAAGAATATATAATATAGAGACTATATTACAGTGTATAATATATATAAATAGTGCATGAGAAAAAGTAGAAAAAGAGTCCAGTAGGAGGGGGTATTGCACATTATTATTGTTATTGCACTTGAAACTGTGTATTGCATTGTTATTATTGCACTTTGTTTATTGCACCAAGTTCAGGTGTGTTGTGGTTGTGGGTTGTGAGTGAGTTACTGGTCGTTCCTACTCATTCCCATCCTCCTGTTAGCACTCCTCCCCCCCAGAGAGGAGTTGTACAGTCTGATGGCATGCGGGACAAAATAGTTTTTAAGTCTATTGGTCCTGCACTTGGGAAGGAGCAGTCTCTCACTGAACAGGCTCCTCTGGTGGCTGATGACAGTGTGCAGAGGGTGACTGGCATTGTCCATAATGTCCAGTAGTTTTTTCAGAGTCCTCTTCTCTGCCACCGACACCAAAGAGTCCAGCTTTGTGCCAACCACAGAGCCAGCCCGCCTGATCAGTTTGTCCAGCCTGTGTGTGTCTGGACCTCCCAAAGTCAATGACCAGCTCCTTGGTCTTTGAGGTGTTGAGCTGCAGATGATTCCTGTCGCACCAGGCTGCAAAGTCCCTCACCAGGCTCTGATACTCCTCCTCGCTATCATCCCTGATACACCCAACTATGGCTGTATCATCAGCAAACTTCTGGATGTGACACAGCTCTGAGTTGTAGCAGAAGTCTGCTGTGTACAGGGTGAAGAGAAGAGGGGCCAGCACTGTGCCCTGGGGTGCTCCAGTGCTGCTGATCACAGTGTCAGACGTGGTGTCCTTCAGCCTGACATACTGCGGCCTGTCTGTGAGGTAGCTGGAGATGAGCCATGGATTCGACAAGGCCCCTGAAGTTATCCTGTGGTATCTGGCACCAAGATGTTAGCAGCAGATCCTTAAAGTCCTGTAAGATATGAGTATGGACAGTCTCTTATGTCTTATGTATCTTATGTTTTGTCATTTTCCTGTTTTTAATATAAACTCCAAAAACTGACTGTTCACTCGCTGCCCAATATATTCAGCACTGGAGAGATAACAAGATAATCAATGTTATTTTCTTGATCTGTCATTGGTGTTCACTTAGCCTGATATGTTACAGACTGTATCCCACCTAATTCTATACACAACTCCATTTACCACTAGCCACAGACTAACCCTCTAGACTGAAAGACTGCGGTTGACCAGATATTATTGTTGTTGAACTATCCTCAGTACAGCAGTGACAGTGTTATAATAATGTGTGGTGATGATAATAATAATAATAATAATAATAATAATAATAATAATAATAATAATAATAATAATAATAATAATAATAATAAATAATACATTTTATTTACTAAGTGCCTTTCTGGACACTCAAGGACCCTTTACAAAATACAAAACAAATAAACAACAAACAAAACAAATAAACAACAAACACCGGAGAGCAGCAGCAGCCATTTGTGCACAGCAATCACTCAACCGGAAAGAATGAAGAATGACATAATTCAACACAGACATAGAAATAAGCCGCCCAGGCCTGGGGGCCACCTGCAGAAAGCGCCTTGCCCAGAAGCCAAAGCAGAATGCAAATGCAGGAACTGTGTTTCTGGGGGTTTTGCAAACATCAGTATGAATGCTACACTAAAAGTGGCCCACCACCAAAAATATCCAACTAAATTTGACCACTGGTGGAGGTCTGTGGAATGACTGACACAAAATGTGCACCAACAGCTGAACAAAATTAAAGTTTAGGTGGATCTACAAGTAAAGGTTTTTAAGAAACCAGACTTTAGACTAAAAGGGTTCTTTGACTTGTAATGATTGTGGAACCCTTTGTTATGCAGAACCATCTACACAATTCAAAGAAACTTTAACAAGGCTATGAACCAAGCAAGCATCCAAATGTTTCTTTATGATGTCATGACTCCACTGAACCACTGTTCTGAAAGATAATGTTTTCTTTAGAGGCAGGTCAGTGTATAGGTCAGTGTATAGGTTAGGTGTATATTATGCCAGAACTAAGGATGTACATTTGCATTCTTTGGGCATTTAATGGAAACTTCAGGAAACTATGAAGAGACCTCTTAACATTAATAAAAGAATGAAGATTTCTTGAACATTCCTTGAAGCACCTTAAGAGGTTCCCTCACAGTTTCAAACTGAAGAACCTGTTGCATGTATTCCATGCACCTTGAGGAATGGTGGCTCATGCCGTGCTGTACTTGAAGTTCGATGGGCTCTTGGTAAAGCTCGGGTTCTGACTATTGCCATCGTGTATGGTCTATTTTTGGCTTTGTAGGCCAGCATCAAGGTTTTGAATCTGATGCAGGCAGCTACAGGAAGCCAATGAAGGGAACACAGCAGGTGTATTATATTGTATTTTCACCTGGATTTAACAGTATACTGTCAGTATTAACTTTTGTTTAAAATATATGGTCTGTACCGAGAAAGCTCAGGAGAACTTGGCTGCCACTCAGCTATTCATCTGCAGATGTAGAGAAATCTTAAATTTAACTGGTGAAAAGCTGACCCAGTCTTTGCATCTGTGTACTACTCTAAGCATGGAGAAAATAAATAAGAGCAAAGGATAAGAGACAAAACTGTGGAAAAGTAGGGTCAGTCTCAAAGCTACAAATCATCTTCAGAGATCTTAAAGGTCCTGTGCCTACTGACCTAAGTAAGTCATAATCATTCTGGGAGAAGTACACAGCTATTTGGAAAAGCACATCATTGTGCCATTGAGGTCAACAATGAAAAGATCTCAGTC